>VZTO01002872.1:56945-72249 GCA_013400615.1 Syrrhaptes paradoxus | reverse complement strand
AAAAAAACAAGGACAATCAGCAAAAAGAAAGTCACATGTGAAGTTCTGAAAGGACCAAAAAGACCACAGTGAAACTTGCTGTTTTATTAATCTGCAGTAAGGCACTGGGAGGCTGCCAAATTAGTTGCTACAAATATACAAACAAGTTGATGACCTGAAGGAGCAACATTGGATTTACACATCGAAGGGAACACCATGTAGGAAAACGTTAAGAAACTGCATGTATTTCATCAGGACCCTCCCTCTCTTCAAAGCTCTCTGCTATTATTTCAAAAGCTCTTTAATTCACCAGAAGGAACCCTGTAATGAACAGGGAGAAGCAGAGCCTCCCCAAGGAATCCTACTGTGGTCCCCATTCCCATCACAGGATGGAAATTCACAACAGGAATCTCAAACAAATAGAACTAAGAAGTATCCTGGTTCTAAGTGTTTTTGGAATATCCTATCGCACACCTTTTAAGGACCAAAACAGCTTCTTATGTTCAGCAAGTTCACATGATCTAAACAAGAAATATTTCTATTTTTTAAATTATCAGAGTGCAACAGAGAGACAAATTCACTGCCCAAGATTCCATTCAACCTAGAATTTCCATATTTAAATACCAGACAGGAGAAACCTTAATTCTCCAAAAAGGAAGGAAAGATATTTTTTCACTCCTGGCTTTAAAGATACATAGGAAAACATTTTGGTTCAATTGCTGATGTTAAGTTAAAAAAAAATTAGTCAGCCTCTCCAAGAAGAGTGAAATTATCCACCTTCTGAAAATGTTTTTGAACTTAACAAGGGGGTGGGGGGGCTGGAAAAAAAGGCATTACTTCTAGTTTCATAAGTAGAGAGATCAGCTTACAACCTAAAGACAGATCAGACTACTTATATAAACATGGGACAGAGAAGTCTACAAATCCACTCACAAACAATTCCTAAAATAATTGTATCATGTATTGCATTTTCCTAATCACTGTTAAAATAATTCTCTATAATCATTATAAAAAAGGACAAATATCTTGCCACTTTGCCCCAGAAAAAAAAAATTCCATTTATCAGAAAATATCTGACATGAAGAGAATCACTATATGCCTTTTTGCTGCTACCTTCAACCACATTCATGCTCCACTGCATTTTTATTTCATTTTCAAGATACAGCAGAATGGAAGCAAAACTGAGTCCAGTACTGATGGTCAATTTATTATTAATTAATTATTAATTGTCTCCCCACTAAAGCAACCCTTCTGCAGAATCAGGAAGCCCATAATTCATCTGAAAATGAAAAAAAAGATGTCTATATTGCATTGTGGACAGGCTACTCAAAAACATCTGGATTTTCTGTCAACATGATGTTTTTCTTGTAGGACAATCTCAACTATCCTCAAAAACAAATATACATTTTACATGCTGAACAATCACCCTTATAAAATAGAACCAAGCATAAATTATTTAAAAGGAGTCTGTAGTCTCCCTTCTTTCTTCTTGCTGGTATGCCAACCATTAAAACACTCCTTGGCTCAATTTGTCTTTAACACATGGGCATTTTCCAGTATTTTAGGGGCACTTCCTAAACATTTTCATCTATGTTGTTGTATTTGGTTGCATAGATAGACTCTGCTGTCATTTAGGACAAGTTCATTCATCACAACAATACTTAAAATATTATTTTAGTGAGTGTAAAACACCCACACCATCTGTTTCGGCAGCACTTATTAGCCACCATCAAGTCTCAACCACAACTAATGGAACAATTACTAGTTCTTCCTGAGAACTCGCCTGTCCCAATTCCCAGCCCAGGGTGTGTACAGTAGGAAGGCCAATCAAAACCTTGTCACGAGCCTGCGTGCTCCACAGCCACTTCTTCAGTCCCACCAGGACAAACTGGAACCTGTGAATAACACTCGTCCACTCCATGTCAACCATGGAAACACTTGGTCTCAATCATTCTTCTAATACTTTGATGTGATGCTTTATGGAGAAGGAAGTTCAGAGAAGTATAACATCTGTGAAAGCACCTGCCTTTTAGTTTAGTATGAAATTATAGATCTTTAAAAACTTATTTTTGGTCACTTATTTTAGGCTTCTACCAATCCACAGTGTACTTGCAATGCCACCACTACAGTGTCTCTGTTTTGCCATTTCTGATCCATCAGGGAATAACACACACACACAGCCTGAAAGGTAGCTTTGCTCAGTGGCTTGCTTTCACGTTGAGGACAATCTAAAACTGGTCGATGACCCAAGCCCACTATCCCACATTCTTCCACTGCTAGCAAAGTCCTTACACCACCTTCCTGCTCTTCAGTCAGCTTCACAGAAAGAGATAAAAACAATAATTCAGAAAAACCCAAAACCCTTCAATGCTTAGCCAGAGCAAAGATCCATGTAGCACAGAATCCTATCTTCAGGAGAGCCAGGACAGAATATCTAATACACATTGAAGATAACTCAAGTCAAAATTCCTTCTTCCCCCAGCACCCAGCAGCACAGCATCTGTTTGAGTCAGACTGACCCTGGACTGTCACCAGTAACACTGATAAACTTGTAAACTTCCTTGTGGAGCCCATGATATTCATTTTGACTCTTCACAGTACCTTATGAAAATAAGTTGTATAAGGTATGCCAGGTGTAAAACACTTTTTCCACTGTGTTTGGTAACCCAGATTCTCAAAACTAGTGACATCTTTCATGTCTTCCTTCAAGCACCTCTTTTACTAACAAAAATTACTTACTTTTTTTTTTAAATGGGGAAGCCATTTCATATTTCTGATGTTCAGCATTGCCTCTCTTTTTCATTACTCTAGCTAAATACCCCAGGAGATTTAGAATTACATCAGTCCCAAAAGAGAAGCAAATGTTCAAGCATTCATAAAATGCTGGGAGGAAAGAGTTTTGCCCAGGATTTCAGAAACAGGCTGTGGATGCTTCTATTTCCTTTCTGTCTTAGGAACAGAAGCTTAGGAAGTTCCCAGAATTTCAGCAAGTACGTAGGAGTCAAAACCCAACCCCTGCCCATATACAATAAATGGGTCACAAAATTCAACACCCAGCACATCGTATGACTTGCACTGGGTGAAGGAACAGGGACACATACTCCACTTCTGAATACAAGATGCTGTATCTTTTTTGTCTTTCTCAATTACGGAAAAAAACCGAACCCACAGCCTCACCACCCTGCTTCAGAGTTATCCTCCTGGTCTCTCATTTTTTTTAAGCCAAGATATTTCTTATCATCCAAACAGCAGAAGTGGACATTTTCTTCATAGTGCAATTCAAAAATATGCTTTCCTAGTAATATATGTTAAAACAGCATTTGTAAAACCTAATACATACACATGTACACAACATTTTCCTATGCTTACCTCAGATAAAAGCGAAAAAAAAACCATTTACAGCAGGATGAGAGATGGCATAACAGACCCAAGTGCAGTAACTCCAAACTGCATGTAAAAGTAATCACAATCAGAAAAATTGTAACGTGAATAACATTGTACAGGTTGTCACAACCAGCCATTAGCTTCAAAACAAAATATAAAATTATTATTTTATTATGTTTATGTTTAAACATAGATGTATAAGTCTGTTTTCCCTGGTACATCTGCAGAATTCTGCAAAGAAAATGCAAGATGCCCACCTGCAGCTTGTGAACACTCTAAAATGCAACAACCAAAATAATTTATTATAGAAAACTATCTTTCCAGAGGATTTTTTATTCATGGCATAACAAGAAAAATGTTATTTAGAAACAAATTAAGTTTTTGACCTACAAAATATCTAACTTAAAACCCTAGAGCTACCATTTGATACTTTTTGTAAGATGCTCCTGCCGGAGATTCTTCCCTTTTAGGAAAGATGTTTGCAAGTTCACTCATTAAACTACAACTCTCCATCATATAATAAAGTCCTTCAAATTCAACACCTCCTTAGGCTAGTCATTACAAGTTACACACTTACAATCACTCCTTAATTGATGTAGAAATAAATACAATATTGATGAAAGTGCTGAGAAACACATTTAAGACAGCAACTAATGGAAAACTGAAACAAGTGAGAAAGGATTCAGAATGCTCATTAGAATGAAAAATCGCTTTTGCAGTTACTCAATAGGAAGCTGAATACAACCATTCACTGGAATTAGCAAATTAAGTTTGCCTTCTTTTCTCTGAATTCTATTAATACAGACATCATGATGGAAAAGAAGTCTGCACATCAACTTGTATCCGTTTTTATTTTGTTTTACACTAGAATGTCTTGCCTTTGCAAAGAGAAGCAGCACAGAAACATGACTACTTCTGTCTTTCTCTAGATGCATCTTCTTTCACCTGTCCTACACACTTATGTTAAATTTGTAACCAATTCCTATATAATCTGGTAGAAGTTTATGTGCACTGAAAAGAATTACAAACCAGCTAGTTGTTTATGTAACTGTTAGAAAACAAATTAGTGAATTTCTGGGTTTGGTTCTTGTGCTGTTTCTTGGACCTTACATAATTATAGTTTCTAGTACAATTATACCTTCATGTATTTTCACAGAATCACAGAATGTTAGGGATTGGAAGGGACCTTGAAAGATCATCCAGTCCAATCCCCCTGCCGGAGCAGGAACACCCAGATCAGATCCCACAGGAACGCATCCAGGCGGGCTTTGAATGTCTCCAGAGAAGGAGACTCCACCACCTCTCTGGGCAGCCTGTTCCAGTGCTCTGTCACCCTCACTGGAAAGAAGTTTTTTCTCATGTTCAAGTGGAACCTCCTGTGTTCCAGCTTGAACCCATTGCCCCTTGTCCTATCACTGGATGTCACAGAGAAGAGCCTGGCTCCATCCTCCTGACACTCACCCTTCACATATTTATAAACATTAATTAGGTCACCCCTCAGTCTCCTCTTTTCCAAGCTAAAGAGACCCAGCTCCCTCAGCCTTTCCTCATAAGGGAGGTGCTCCATTCCCTTCATCATCTTTGTGGCTCTGCGCTGGACTCTCTCCAGCAGTTCCCTGTCCTTCTTGAACTGAGGGGCCCAGAACTGGACACAATATTCCAGATGCGGTCTCACCAGGGCAGAGTAGAGGGGGAGGAGAACCTCTCTTGACCTACTGACCACCCCCCTTCTGATACACCCCAGGATGCCATTGGCCTTCTTGGCCACGAGGGCACAGTGCTGGCTCATGGTCATCCTGCTGTCCACCAGGACCCCCAGGTCCCTCTCCCCTACACTACTCTCCAACAGTTCAGTACCCAACTTATACTGGAACTTGGTGTTGTTCTTGCCCAGATGCAAGACTCTACACTTGCTCTTGTTAAATTGCATTGAATTTTTCCCCGCCCAAATCTCCAGCCTGTCTAGGTCTCGCTGGATGGAAGCACAGCCATCTGGCGTGTCAGCCACTCCTCCCAGTTTCGTATCATCAGCAAACTTGCTGAGGGTGCACTCTACTCCCTCATCCAAGTCGTTGATGAATATATTGAATAGCACAGGTCCCAATACCGAACCCTGGGGTTTGGTATTTTCTCCATATCTGATCAACTTGACTATTTGAAAAGAGCAGTTTAGATTCAGGAATTGTATTGTTGAAGTAATCACGTTCTATGTAATAAAACATTCAGACTCTTAATCCCTTAGCATCTGTAACTAACACTGCAGCCTGTGACTTCTGATCCCTTGACTATGAAAGATTTGGTTTAGAGAGATTCTAAAAACACTGTGCATTCGGTCAACAGTTTCAAGACAGCTCCTTCAGAGTTTTACTTGTGATTAAGATCTAATTCCAAGCTTACAAACTACATGCTGTGCACCTTTGAAAAGCTAGAAGAGCTTTACCTGAAACTAGCAAATTAAGGTACATACCCTAAAAATTACAGTGTAATGTTACTAGCAATCCAAAATACCTGTGTGCTCCGAGTGCTCAGAAAGCAACGATCCAGCTGTGTGACATGAATTGGGGACTGCCATACAAAACAGATGCTTTGGAAAAAGATCTTCCCTCAGCACTCCACTGCAGAACACAAGACCACTGTTAAACTGGAGTCAAGCTTGCCTTTTGCTCTAAGAGCAGTAGCTGCCTTGCCTTCATCAAGGTCTTTTTACATGGAGAAAGGGAACAAAAAATCAGGAAGGACTATCAGAAGAAATGCATTCATTTTATCTCTCAGGAACATACCCCTCGGGGGCAGCACAAGAGAAAACTTCAAGACATTGATATGAAGATTTAAAGGCAGTCATTAAGGGCAGATTGGAGGTGGATCCCTACCTATCAAACATTGCTGGTGAGATGATGACAGGCGGGACAGGAGAAGAGAACAAAAGGACTTTGAATGGAGGTCTGGCATCCCTGGGTGTAACTCAGGAAGAAAAAGGAATCCTGCAGAAAAGAAAAAGAATGACGTGGTACAAGCCTTCCAAAATCTTCCCAGCAGAATCGTGTTGCACAGAGAAGCACGGCTAAGTGCTATGTATTACAAGAAGAGAGACACTGCAGTAATCAGCAAGAGATTATGTGATCCAAAATATTGTGTGTTCAAAACCCTAAGAAAGAATATATCATATAGCTATTATTGCAGGATTTGAAATGACTGAATCTTTAACATAGCCTTGACATTATGCCAAATCTGGAAAACATTTTCCTGTTTATGAGCTCAAGAGAGAGAATAATGGCATCATTCAGAGCAAATCAAGAAAGGACATAAGAGGAATTTTAGAAATGGTGATGAGATTATGGAATGAATTGTATTATTCAAGAAAAGTAATGTGCTTTTTAAAATTACAAGTTAAGGATTTCCAACAGTTTACTTGAAATAGTAACTAATAGCAATAAAGTAACAATACTAATGCTTTCCAGTGAAATTTAACAATAACACAATGTAATAAGTTGATGATACAAAGACATTGCAAGCAATGAAAAATATACTTAGTTCTTGGTATTGATACAATCACAATTCTAGCTAGTGACTGTATGACAGAAGAATTCATCTTAAGCAAGACGACAATGTAGAAAAAACAGTCTTGAACAAATTATTTCACAATCTACATCGAAAACACATATAAAAGGTGAAAGTACTAGTACTGATCCAGGAAAACAAGGCACAAATAATTCAGCCTAAATTAAACTTGGTTTTGTGCACCCAAGTATTATTATTAATAATTATAATATTATTACTAATACTCTTTCAGTTTTTCACTGAAGTCAACAACATAGTTAATAAAAATCAAGTTGTTTTTTTACTTCCCTCATATCAAAACAGAATTCATTACCTTCTCATTTTCTCTGTACCCATAGATCAACTATTACAATATTTTTATTTGAGATTGTCTCTAGTGAGCGAGCAACTGAAAAAAATAAGAATAGGAAGCTCTTCCATTAAAATAATCTTAAAATAGTTTCTGTCTGGAATGATCCATTTCAGCTTTCAAAAAAATTGTAGTGCTATGTTACTTTCAAGTAATGATTTATTGAGGAGGATGCCTCTGTAGCTTCTAAGTTAGGACTGACATTTGAACAAGACACAACCAGGCACAAGTAAATCAAACTGAAGCAAGCCTAATTGTCAATGAAGACAAGAAGGGTACTTTCACCATCACAAAATCTGGGAGAGACAGATTTCTTGTACTCCACTGATCCCAATGAAAGCAATGCACATTCACAAGAATGTCTAAAACAGTGGTCTTTAGCTGAAATCACTAGTTCTACTACTTCTTTTCTGACAGTTAAGTTATTTTCATTTTAGTTATTAAGAGATGAAGGTATTGAACTGTCATATTAGGGAACACAACTGGCTTTCCCCATTATCTTAGTCCTCCCCAGACAACTTCTTCCACAACTAATCTATCGGAAAACCTTTTGAGTTAATTAAATTTCATAGAATCATAGAATGGCCTGGGTTGACAAGGACCATAGTGATCATCTAATTTCAACCCCCCCCACCATATGCAGGGCTGCCAACCACTAGACCAGGCTGCTCAGAGCCACATCCAGCCCTTCACACGGGCCCACTTCTCCAGCCTGTCCAGGTCCCTCTGGATGGCTTTCCTTCCTTCCAATGTGTAAACGGCACCACTCAGCTTAGTATCATCCGCAAACTTGCTGAGGGTGCACTCGATGCCATCGTCTATGTCATTGATGAAGATGTTAAAGAGCACCGGTCCCAAGACGGACCCCTGAGGGACACCGCTCGTGACCGGCCTCCACCCTGACACAGAACCATTAATCATAACCCTTTGGCTGCGTCCGGCCAGCCAATTCCTAATCCATCGTACAGTCCATCCTTCAAATCCACACCTCTCCAATTTAGAGAGAAGGATGTGGTGAGGGACCATGTCAAAGGCTTTGCAGAAGTCCAGGTAGATGACATCCATCGCCCTTCCCCTGTCCACCGAAGCCGTCACTCCATCATAGAAGGCCACCAGATTGGTCAGGCAAGATCAGCCCTTGGTGAAGCCATGCTGGCTGTCTCGAATCACCTCTTTGTCTCGTATGTGCCTTAGCATAGCTTCTAGGAGGATCTGTTCCATGATCTTCCCAGGCACAGAGGTGAGGCTCACCAGCCTGTAGTTCCCCAGGTCTTTTCTCCCTTTTTTAAAAATGGGAGTAATATTTCCCTTTTTCCAGTCTTTGGGGACCTCCCCAGGCAGCCAGGATTTTTCAAAAATTTATCAGTGCAAGGCAGACACAGCTTTACAATCCCTTTGGATCTCTTGATTCTTGAAAACCAGCTGCTCCTCTTTTTCCATCCCAGAGGCTGCATACTGTACATTTTGAGCAGCAATACAAAGGATTCCTTTCGCCAGTCATCTCCTTGCCTACATTCTAATAAGAATACCACCATCTCCTTTGCCCCACACTTGTTTCTTCCCATTAGAAATAGAACAGTGCTTAGAACATCATGGTCCCTTATCTAATTGAATTTCTCTGAAGAGTGGTAGAGTCCAGAATAGATTTTTTTTTCCTAGATACTCTTCAATCTTAAAGAAGATACATTATTTTGAAAGAATATTGTGAAAAGACAGCTACAGTGCCAGAAAAACAACCATGTATTACCTGACATTGCCCACAGCAGTAACTATCACAGAACATTCACTGCCTGTAGTAGTTTCAATACTGTCCAAAGGCAGTACCAAACTCAGCAAACCCAGTAATCTTCACTGGTTGAAGCAGCAGGAATTCTTTCTTTCACCTTTCTACTGCAGCGGACTAGAACAAATGATTGTTGGCTGGGAAGTGTAAGCCTTAGCCTAATATTAATACTTTGGCTGCTATTCTTCAGCTGTCAGACTGAAGAGGAATACCAATAAGCTACACAACCCTGTTAAAGCTGATTTAAACACAAATGAGCATCAGCCAAGATGCGAAGGAATTTCAAGCTTCCAGAAAAGCCACTTACCTCCCAGCAAAAAAGTGATGTTCCAGCATGTTTCAGGTTATTACTTTAAAGTGTTCGAACTGAATATCAGTAATCACCAGCTCATGAAAGATTTTTAGTAAAAAGGCATGTGTTAACATTATAATATTGCTTTCTGACTTCTAAATAAAACTGAAGTAGAACATCTCCACTTGAAATATTTAATCAGGCAAGAAATCTAAATCTCACATCCAATTTTCTTTCACCAAAACCTCTTTATCCTCAACATTACAGTAACTTCATTTATTCTTAACATTAACAGGTGCTGTTTGAATTCAGTGCCAAAGAGAGGATAGGACATAAGCATAATATTACATTTGGAAACATGAGTGAAATTTGGCAGAAGCTAATGTGTTGAGGTATCTAAGACACTGCACATGTGCTCCTTGCAGAGAACTGTGCCAGCTATGAAAACTAAACCACTTTAGGGTAAGATGTCTTGCAGATCAGTTGTATAGTCTGCACTTACTTCATATTCCAGACAATACAGGGCACAAAACCCAATCCCACAATGGCCCTCCACATACACACATTTTCTTTCTGCTTTACAGCCAACCTCAAGAGGGTGCAATCATATGAATTCAACTTATTTTTTCATCATTGCTGCTTTATAGCACCCAGGAATTGTATATCTAAAGAAGCCATTCACATGTGAAGGCAACTATTGTCTCACGTTAAGAAACACAGATGACATAGCCGGCTGTAGCTAAAAAGCAACAGTTAATATGATTATTTTCATTGTTTCACTGAGCAAAATTTTTCACAATTTTTTTCCCCCCCTTTCAAGGTAAGTAACTCATTAAGAGCCAAAGTTGGCTAAATTTCATTCTTTTACAACTTTGCCCAGGTAGAACCACAACTTTTGAGGGTTATCACACAGGGAGCAAACAACACAGAAACACACAGACCAAGTTTATTTTTGAATACTTTGGAAGTTAAACAGTAAGTTTCCCAACTAGGTTATCCCCTTCTAAGATCTCCCATTTTCTTCAATCTTGCTTTTTTATCTGAAGAGAGAAGGAATTTTTTACAAGTTTTATGCTACCACACAAACAAAAAAGAAAAAAATCTTTAACTTTGGAAGTAGATTCATAGTTGAGCCTGCACATATAGAAAACATTTTTATATATATTTTAAATCAAAACAGTATCAAGATTCAAAATCACAATGTCTCTCTTAGAAAAAAAGTGGGTTTTTTTAAAAAATTGTTAAAATATTTTCTGGTCAAACAAAGTAGAAAGCTGTACTCAAACAATTGTTAAGAATACTAAATCAGAATAAAACCATATTTAGATATAGATTCTACTACTCTTCTTCCTGGAAAGGGAATAATTGAATCCATGTTCCAAGAGAATACCTAACTCATCGGCCTGTGGGGTATTTTACATGGGACTGCCCCATCCTTCCCGATGAAGTTGGCTTGCATTTCTGGCTGTGTTATGGTCAATGGATGCAAGACAGTATGTAAGAAGTCTGAACCTGCAGTCTGGAGGTCAGGTCACTCACTGAAGCACAAATAACTGGCTTATAGCACCCTTGCAAGACGACAAAAATGTGGACTTGAGCTCCCTCAGGTCAAGGAGGACCTAGAATCAAGGCCTCCTACTTCTTGGACAAACAAGTAATTAACTGCTAGTCTACTACAGGAAGGACAGCTATCAAGAGAAAACTGCAGAAAGTGGAATGGAATTTATTTTCTGACTAATATAAGGGTTAAATGAAAGTCTAAGGTATACCCTGGTTTCCTATGGGCCAGCTTTGCTGCACTAGCGCTCCACATTATGGGTGTCAAATTCTAGCCAGGAAATCAGTCTCCTCAGCATATAGCCCGTAGGTGCCTGCCTCCATACTTTCATAGCCAGAAGCCTAATCTTTATGAGCTGCAGCGTTGAACACTAGAAGGCTTAAATTCTTTTTTAAACCTGGGATATAAAACCTTCCATTGCATTTTAAAGTGTGTTACATGTTTGTTTTATTTTTTCCAACACAGCAGCCTTTAGGATTTTAAATGGGAGGAAAGTAGGTTTCATAGTTGTACTGAAGCTTTTTCAAACCCTTTTAAAAAAAAAAAAATTGTATTTAAAAGGTAGATGCATTTTGCAAAATTTACATCTTTCATTAATATCTTAATATAAATCTTTGAAGAGTACTTTGATTTATTAAGACTTAGAAGTAGCAAGTATCTATAAATATTAGTCAGAAAAATATTTAAACATAAATCCAGTTTTGATTCCTGTGTAATAGGTCTGACTTATCTCTGATCACAGATTTTTGCAGTAACTAATTAAAAATTCACAAAGAATTTGTCTGTGCACAGATCAGCCACAGAATACTGATCTGAATGTTTAACAGCCTGAGGAAAAAAACAAAAAACACCAAGCGGAACCCACGCACTTGAAGCAATCAAAACATCTGCTGCACTTGAAGCAATCAAACATCTGCCAGCCTTTCAACAGCACTTTCATAGGACTGTCTGCATACCTAAATGAGAGGATATACAATGAGTCTCTACTATTTAAACAACCTCGCCACTCTAAGACAATGTTCAGAGAGTTTAACACTAAATTTTCTATCTTCATGTTTTCTTGGTGCACTGCAATAACAAGGAAGCTACTATTCACTTATTTTATCAGCAATCGTACAAAGAATAAGACACACCCTTCTCGGGTAACTGGAAAAACCTGCTATGTGAAAGCTGAAAAGTCTGAGTACCCATACCTTCATTTTTCTCCATGTTTCAACAACAGAACTGAAGGGAAACTGCAAGGACTTGGCCTTAGCCTACCAGAAAAGCAATGGCTATGTATATACACACTGAGCTAATTATGAAATAAAGAGAAAAAACTATTTAAAATAAAAGGATCAAAGGATCATCTTGGCACAAGAGCTGGTTATTACCAACTGATGATGAATAAATTTAGGTTGAACATTAAAAGCAACTTCCTCATGTTTAGGACAATTCAGCATTGGAACAGGCTTCTAATTAAAGCAGCGAGGGAAAAGGCCCAGCTGCTTCTCAGACAACGCTCCATATGCCTATGACTGTATGACATAAAGCCTACAAGAGCATGAAAATAAACTTGATGAATAGGGAGGTCCTTTCCTGTCCCACATTCCTAAGAGAACAATAACTGTCAGGCAAATAACATAATTCTGATACAACTCGAAGATATAACCATCTGTCAGGCAATACCCAAGAATAATTATACTACAGAAAGCAAAAACAGATATTAATATCACCGCAGGACAAACTTTGCCAAGAATAAACTTCAGAGTAGTTTTTCATAAAACATCTTAGACCCATAACCTCATTTCTCATAATTTCATGCTAAAATTTGATCCCCCTGCAAACAAGAGTTGCAGAAAGCACACCTCTCATGCAGTACTTGCTCCCAAATCTGAAAAGGCTCTGCTCATTTGGTCTCCATGCAACTAAGCAATCCTATCATCTGCACACATGCAGCGGATCATCTTATCTGAAACAATATTACATCTAACATCCTCAACAGGCTCTTTATTTGCTACGGTATTACGATGTTCAGCTCAGGCTGTCAACTGCTTTGCTATTGAAGGGTTCAAATCACCACTTTTCCCACATATCATTAACCAGAAAAACTGCAGCAACAATGATGGTCTAAGACAATTGGTAAGACACAACAAGTCCACAGAAATAATATCTTACTAGACTAAGCTTTATAGCTTGAAAGAGCAGACTGTCTTTCAATGACACTAGCCTTTCAGCTTGCTTGACATCTAAAGATACGTGTAACAAAGTATACGGTTGGTCTAATAAAGACTATTACCTGTCCCTACAAGTCCTTCAGGCTAGGAGACTGTTCTGTACTAACAGGTACAGGCCTGGCTAGGGGGGACCTTTGTATCTTCATGTTGTTATTGCAATGTATCTGAAATAAAGGAAACTGCAAAACATTTTTGGCTGATAGACTCCACCTGCACATTTGCAAAGTCCCTGATCACATCATGTATCCATCCTGTTGTTCCCTTTTAAAGGCTCGTATTGAAATGCAACAATTGAGAGAATTGTAGAAGAGGGGAAAAGCTACAAAGGCAAACCAAACATAGACATCCACTATTTCTCATACCACACAAACTCAGGACACTTGAGGAAATTCTGTGACAGCATAAAAAAGCAAACCATAGGAATTTTGGTTTTTATACAATACCTGGTTAAGTTGTAATAGCCAGAACCCAATTATTCAAATAAGTACTTAAAACACATTTTGAGAACAGGTTATTTGCCTGCTATCAAACAAATGGTCCAGACACAGTCTCTCAGAGACAAAAGGTTTGATACCAGTCATCAACAGCTAGACTGCTACACCAGCATCAAGGCTGCTTTACAGCTATTTGTTATTCCCTTATCCTATACATTCTCTCTCATTCACTTCTGAAGAAAGTATAACAGCTCTTACATTCTCATCAGCAGACCTACGGTATATAATTTTTCCTTAATTAGCACACCATTTCCTTTTAAATTTAGAATTCAAAGGCATTTCCTTTTGTCAGTTTATTTCCCCTCTCTCTATCCCTTGCAAAACCATTGTGGTTAAACATAGGAAAACTTTTTCACAAGAATAAAACTTGCGTCTGTGCAGTAAAGTCTATGTAAACTAACCTCAAAGTGTATTTTCTTAGCTTTAGTCTTAGCAAAGCACAGAGCACGGGAGCTGCAAGAGAGCATTACAATCCATTTTCAGTTAGTTTATATCACACCACAACATTTTCTACCATTTTAGTCCATCTGCTTACACTAGAATACCAATGCTTTTTTAAACGTGTCATCAAAATAGCATACACTTTTATTCCCTATGAGAGCCTCAGATCTGATTTATAGTATATTCCAGACATATGACTGTATAATTCAGACAAAAAAAAGTATGCTGAAAGAAGATACTACCCAAGGACTTCCCACTAGCCCTGCTGAGTGTAAGAGGACATATTTCACTTGACCTGCCCTACTAATCTCAGCAAGTTGGTCCTTAGCAACAGATGCAAAGCTCAAATGACCGCTTTCAAATCCTTGTTGCGGCTCCACCTCCACCCTTTGATCACTTCTCATCTGGAAGTAACAAATGGATTTATGCTCCTTGGCCTATGTAACAGCCTCCTTGTAATCCACCATCTGATCACCATACTACCAGGAAGTGGGATTACTCATCTCAACTTCAGCTGCATTCTCCCCATTACATACAGAGAGGGATAGACTGCATACTAATAAGTTAACTTGAATTTATCTCAACCATTTATAGGCTGTTTTGATCATTTTGCTACAGGATTAGATATCAATACAATATAGATCAATACAATATATATGCATTGACATTTAAATTTTGACATTCAGCAGTCTGACCCAAATGTAGCTAAACTGTACAATGCAATCTACTCGAACCAGTTTTCATTCCTTTAAATATTACAAAACTGTAAACACATAAATTGGTTTAAGTGCAATTCACTTCTACATAAACTTATTTTAAACCGGAATAAAGTTAGAAAGAATATTTTGTATCACAAAAGGTCTTTACCCTAAGACAAGCATTAAAACCAGGCAAATTGAACTCTTCAGAAACACTTGTAAGAGCTACAAAGCACACAAAAGGAAAAGCTGTCTATATAAAACTAACTTAGAGTGCTCAGAAAACATGCAGACGTTAAGAACTGTACCTATCTCAAAATACACTCGCTTTCTGTATCCTGCTTCTTCTAAACTGCACCCACAGACAATTTGCAGAATTCCCTATCAGATATTCTCATTACTCTCCTACACTCACCCCTGGCCTGTTTCCAGGCAGCCTGGATGATTTTGCCATGCCACTGCAATGACAGCAAAGGAATCCTGTGTCCCAAGTACCACAGGTTTTTTAAGTACATTATTTTGAAACAATAATTTTTGAAATATTATCTTGAA
>VZTO01002872.1:26005-56883 GCA_013400615.1 Syrrhaptes paradoxus | reverse complement strand
TTCCAAGTTCATACAACTACATAGGTCATTCCAGCAGCTGGTACAATCACATGAGAAGTCATAAGCCATAGACTCCCACAACAAAATGTCAAATCAGCGACCATCTGACAAGACACCAGCAACGGAGAAAGAAATCTGTCTCATCGTGACTGCCAGGACACAGCCTGGTCAAGCTACATTGAGACAAGGTCTCAGCATCAAGTCAAGAACTATCATAAGAAGTCCAAGCCAGTCTGACCATACTATTCTCTTCTCCGTATTGCCTAACAGAGAAAAGGAAAAGCAGAAGCAGCACTATGCCTCACAACAATACAACATACTGACTGGGAACTCCTGACCTAGACAGCGGCACTGGGACATTAATTCACATCCTAGGGCTGAAACCAGTTTCTTACTCAGAGACCAGAATAGCTCATCCCTTAACTCCTTAGAAAAGAGGCTTTAAATTAAAGTTTTCACCATCCCTCTTTTAGTTACAAGATTCCTGTAGGATCCAGTAGATTAGAGGAGATTTTCCTTTAGCTTTACTTTGTCTGAAGATACAGCAATACGACTATTCCCTTTCAACAAAAGTTCAGGAAGAAAATGCTGATACTACTGAAAGAAATTTGAGCATCTGACATTTTCCTTTCTTCACCTCATCATTCTTTCTGCTTTTTTTTCCTTGGCCTAAGAAAGGTTTCACTGTCAAAGTAGGTGGGGAATACTCATTAGTGACAGAGGTTTGCTGCAACAATTATCTAAAATTCGAGGTCCAATGTCTGTTCATAACAGTTGTAGACACGTGCTGGCACACACAAACAAATTCAGTCTCATTGCAGTGAAAGGTTTCTTGTACTTGAGTACATACACTATAAAATAATTTCTATATACGGTAGAGTGCATACAACTGAGTTTATGCATAAAAACATCCAATTTTTAGAAAGAAAAAAAATTGAATTACCAATAAGAGGAAATTTGTACCTTCCCATGTATTTGTAACTTCTAGTTTCTAATTGTATAAAGTGGCTTCGTAACAATGCAAACACTGGATTTTGGATTACTTTCCTATTACAATCTATACCCAGTAAAGAAAACATAACACAGGAAAAAATATTACAACATTTGGCACCAGATGACCGTACATGAGGCTTTCAGGCAGGCTGTGGCATATTCTTACGTCTCCCGTCGCATATGTCCGTATCAAAACTCATCTCTCTAGTCAAGCATTCAAGTGTGGAGATAACATCTTGGCATACTACTCGAGAACAAGTTTTGGAGAAGAAAAGGTCATATCATTACTTACTAATTCAGAACATATATTATTACATGTAGGGTCTCTAAAAAGTATTCCAACAACTACAGAGAAATCTGTTTCTTTCTAAAGGCAGCAAAAGAGATACAGAAGAGGACACAACTTCTACTACCCAGGAGAAGACACAAGGCAGCAACAACAGTGAGACATTAACATTTACTAAGGCAGAATCAAAGCCAAGCTCTGTTTGAAAGAGGAAGAGGGTAACTATGCTTTTAATTCATGTATGAGGGAACAGCACATGGGCTGTACGGCCAGCACTCATGGGAGTGCACAACAGGAAAGTTTAGCCCTTTGCTCACTGTCCTCTCAAAGGCACACCCAAATAGAAGGGAAATCAGCATTTCAATCTGGCCAGTCAGTGACTGAGAAGCAGCCCAGTACAAGGAAAGGGATGAAGACATCTGGCCTCTGTAGTGAGGACACTGTCCTTGCAGACTGAGAGCCAGGGGCAAGAGGAGCTCTGCTCCTGCAGACAGACCGCAGCAGCTCTGACCATGTCCTGTGCAGGCACTGGAAGGGGGACACGGTCTTATCTTTATCCCAGTGCTGAGGGACCTTACAAGCTGCAAATCATCAGCTAAACAAATATTTAGCCATAAGTACCACAATACAAGATGAGATTTGCTTTTAGACAACTGGGGATAACTTAATTTATTATTTAAATCTTTAGAATATGAGCAAATATGAGAAATCTCAATTAACACACACAGCTGCCCCAACATACTGGAAACTGTTAATATAAACACACTGAACAGCCACAGAAGGTCCAATTACTTAAATTAATATTTTTCTGTTCCTATAGTCTGTTAGCCTTACACTGTATTGAAGTATATGCCATGTTTTCAGGAACCTGGAGATACTCCATTCATGTACTCCAGGTGTTTCTTCCTCCTGAAGTGCCACCATCTCAAGTGACCAGTTTGTGGCAAACATGCAATGAACCTGCTGGCACCACACATCATTCCAGAGACTTTTACCTGTGATGACAGCAGGTTTATTTTAATAAGTTGCACTGTTTTGATAAGTAATGGATGTGTCTATTGAACTGATATATACATTTTAAATATTAATACTATATCCAAGTTAGAGGGGACAGAATAAGCAATTTAATAGGATGGATCATCCCTGATATAAGCTAGAAGCAGGTAAAATGGTGAGCTCAGTACTTGGATAAAGCAACCAGAATGCCTCCTGTTTTCTTTCAAATTTAATTGCTATCACCCATAGGAAGATAAAACCACTAACCAGAACTTATTAAAGAGTGTGATAAAGCTGGAAGTTTGAGGAGTAAAATGTAAATTCAACATTAATGAAGTGGTATTTACTCAGCTGTCATCGTTGATTGCATTTGTCCACCTACACAACAAAGTTACAGAATTAAACATTGTGTTACAGCTGCTGTCTGCCTCTATTCATAGAGTAGGAAAAAGAGGATTTAACTAAAACCTGTATTCCTACAAGATGCTTTAATTCTGAACAATAAAAAAAAAAATCTAATACTGCCTTTGGTTTGCCAAGCCAGAAGTGAAGCACTGGAACAGAGTTACTGTGTTAGTCTATCTGTGTTCATATTGCAGACACTGGTTACTACCTTTCTCTGTACTTTCTTCAGTCGTTTAAGATTAAAAATAACCAACTAGTAACAATTTGGGTCATGCCCCACTACCTCTTACCCAAATATGAAAAGTAGCATTTTGCAAGGTTTTGGGAGTTCCCTTGGTATTCCCTGACTTATTAAATGTCATTGGCAGATCAGCCAGGTCCTACTGTGAGACGAGGTTACTGCATTCGCAAACCTTTCCTAACAGGTATCACCCTAAGTCTTCTGTGCTGTGTGGAATGTAGTGGTCTGTTTCTTTCCAAACTTCAAATATTTTTCATATAAGTGTCTGCACATTACTTTTCAAATCGGACCTCTAGAGAAAAAAAAAGAGCTTTAAAACTCTGCTATAATACCCTTTGCTACCTAAAATATTTAAACTCTTCCTCCACAGTCATATCAGCTATAGATTGCTCCTCTTAGCCAAGTTTCTACATTGGTTTCTAACACTCTTCAGTTCCCACCCCAACCTTTTTTCCTTTTGAAATGAAGGTATTTAACAGTCTTCATTTATCACTGTGAACACGTTCAGTAAAAAGTCCCAATGAGAATTAATCTTAACCATTTTTAAGTAATAAATGCATATTTATCATGAGATCAGGAGTTAAAATGATTAATACTGAATGTAGTACATACTGTTAGAAAACAGATTTCATAGCCCCTAGGAAACAAAAGCTGTTTACATCTGGCACAATACAGTTTTCAACTTTTTTTCCAGTTGTCAGACTGTTCCTTTGACTCCCATCTCCTCAGTAAATGCCTTCATGGCACTCAGAGCAGAACTTCCCAGATCTAATTGCTCGTGTGGACATTTTCCTGTTTCAGTCCTGAAATCTGCTACTTCCAGTCACAATTTCTCCTTCAGTCTTGATGCAGCATGCCCACCATTCACTAGAAGTGGTTCTACTCCAGCAGAAAAGAACAAAGAAACGACAGTTCTCAACCATCCACATTTACCAGCCATAGCCATGATTCTAACCAAAGGACAACATCCATCTTTTCCACACTCCTTCAAAAAAATGTGTTTGCCAGATGACTGACCGGTATTGCCTCAGTACTCAGCTGCCGTACATTGCTTTTGCTCTCTGTTTAACCATCAAGATTTCTTGAAACTGGATTAGAGGAGCACCCAGGATGTCTCACCCAACCTGTTCCAGGTCTCATGACTCTCCCAGCAGTCAGATGAAGGACCAAAGGCACCACTCAGCACTTACCTCAAAGCATGCCATTCACAATTTTATCCCCTGAGGTTTGTTTGCCATTTTGACATCCTTGCTCAGACTGGTCGTGGCAGCTGGAAGGTGGTCCAAGTCACTGTCTGTATCATATTGCAAACACACGACAAGCTTTTGAAGCAGGGAGCCGTGCACTGCAGCTCAGTCAGGGAGGTTTAAGACTTGCTGGGCTATAGTACTTGCAGTGTCTTCTTAATACCATGACAAAATTTATAACACATCTAATTTTGATGATATTAAAGTAACAGATTTGGATCTTTGGAGAAGTAACCAAAATCCTTGAATAGGAAACCTACAACAGCTCAGTGGTACAGGCTGGATGTTCCTTTCCCCATAGGAAATTAAATGCTAGAACTTAAATTGGTGAGACTGAAGTTACAGGTTAGCTATACGAGTACTGGAGGTCACATAGACTTAGTGTAGCACTTAACCTCAGAGATCAGGCAGCAGAAATCTCCTTTCAGGGTCTCTAGGATGTACAGATGGCAAGAGAGCAGCAGCAAAGCAAGGACAGGGTGTGCCCTGGGCAGGCAGCTAACAAAGGGCTGGTTTGTCCTGGTGGGAGCAGCAGCCACTGTGCTTTGGGCTGGTAGGAAAGAGAGCTTTAGGGGAGGAGCAAGGATTTTTAGATATGACCTACAGTTTAGAGATTTCACATCCTCGTTAGACTTTAACCTCTGTTCACCCTAACAACGGATCCAGCTTCTCGTTCAGAAGTTGATTTTCATCAGTTCTCCAGCACTGCTAGTCTCAAGATGATGCAGCTTCAGCCTTCCCCCTTCCACACACACATTTCACTTACAATGCAACCCTAACACAAAAGTTAACTGTGTTCACAGCTTCCCAAATGACCCAGATTACAATGTGATAATTAACTGCTCATGAACAGCTATTCATTGAAAACCTCCATCACAGTATCTATCAGGCCACTGAAAACCTTCATTACTGTATCTGTCAAACCTCTGAGAAGAAATTTAAGACTGTTTATCTAGAGCAGTTCTCTTTTTGCAGCTCTTCTGGACTGTGATAAAAAAAAGCAAGGGTTTATATCAGCTGAACTTGCAAGGTATTTTCTGAAAACACACAAAAAACCCTCTCCATCTGCAAATTGAAGCTTATTTGGCCACACGTAATGTGAGAAATAATTATACTCCACTCTCTTTTATTTATAATTAGCAATGTCAAGTCTGTTTCTTTAGATAGCATTCACAGCATATTGCCTGTGAAACAACAGCTCTGCATTTCATATCTGAAACTACACTGTTCCTTTTGGAACAGCTTCATTTCCTAAAGCCAAGCTCAGTCCATCAAATAATACATTATGAATGCAATAAAGATTTTCTATGCTCTTTATATAAATGGATGTGCACGTTTCCAAGTTGTGAGATGTAATTAGTAGCTCTGAAGCAGTTTCACTGTATTCTTAAACTTGTTATACAATTCATAGTTCATTGTGCTCAGTCGTCGTTAACTGTTGACTGTATTAACAATACACGCTCCTATTTTTTCAAAACTTATATCATCACACATAATGAAATAGCATAAGAACATGTTACCATTCTTGACTCAAAGCAGAGGCTCTCTTTACAATACAGAAAGCAACACACAATTAGGAACACTTGGACCACATATTGGTACACCAGTGTTTCACAGCTTATTAATACTAAGCATGATATAAAATTATTCTTGGTCTCCCACACTAATCCACACACTCTTCAGGACCATAGGAAAGAAGTAACAGCCTAGTCCAGTATCAGAAAATGGTGGGCAAAAAAAGTAATCATATAGTCCTACCTGGATGAGTGTCTTTACTTCAACATGGACTTAAGATATGCATTTTCCAGAGTGTGGAGTTGAGAGTCTATGGAGCCTGAAGGAAGAAAAAGAAAGGCTAATAGTAACTAGTAACTGGTTCTAGTCAGGGTCCAAAATACTACACATTTTCATGTTTTTATTCTAAATGTTAGCAGCACAAGCAGTTAACTTCCCAACAACTTCTCTATGAAGCCCTGCAGAAATAACAGAAGTCAGAAGAGACTTATTTAAGCCAGGAGGAGAGAGGATTTCAAGTTGAAGTTTGTTCTGCCTGCATGCCTCTCCTAGACAAAATGGGTCTTAAAGCAGTAATTACACAAACTAATTATTTCAAAATGGGTACAGGTAAGATTTATCTAACTTGTAAGACTTCACAGCCATATAACCACATATTACACATGAACAACAGGCAAGTCCAGGTACAAAACTTCAGGTGGGAGCCTTCTGCCGTTACACTTAATGGGTCCACACTGGAAACCCTTTAAGTGCCTGTGACTCCATGCTTGCAGTAAAGATGCTCTTTTCTTTGCTTCATAATAGCTAATCACTCTGCTTTGGAAAGTCAGCACCAACCTCAAAATCATTCCTAGCTGTGCACACCGAATAACATTCAGCAAATGTCTTTTTCAACACCCCACCTGGCATTATGCACTGCCTGCTCCACATACACACTGAAACACCTGATGCCAACTCTTGGCAATAAACTGCAGGAGCAGAAACAGCAGCAGACCACAGAATGCTTGTGGAGAACAAAACCATGGCAATCCTGTTAGGTGCTTGCAGTACATAGTGAAAACAGGGTAGGAAACATCAAGACAGGCCTATTCTTTCTGTGTTCATATGTCACCATCTCTTCTGCACACTGCAATGTCCACATCTCCAATTTCATAGTTCTATAGCATAGTTTGTAGTTAGAGCTTATGGATTGGTTCAGTGATTACCTTTAACTACTGATGTCATTGAGGGTGTAAAAAATGAGTTCACTTCAGGAGCTTTTGCTTGCAGGCTTATTACATCACTGACTATACTGTACACGGTTTGAGAACTAAGAAAGCTTCAATTTTTGTTCTTTAAAACTAGCGAACAACTGCCAAGGTTGGGTTCTTTTTCATCTATTAAAATATTCTTTTATTAACATACAACATACTTTAAGGGGGTACTGGCTAGGCTGGGTTTTAGCTTAGTATCTGTTATTTCATACAAGTAACATCACAATGGCAATAGTGGGATCACATAAGCCTTCGCAGCTGAATGGAAAAGCAACAAAAGCCAAGGTGTGGGCCACAGTAAAAAGACATGATCCCAAGAGATTAAATATACTGAAACCCTTTCACATTAGCAACTCATCTTTTCCCCAGAGCTAACAACTGAGACATAAGGTTGATTCTACCCACGATTCATAATGCATATTAATAAACCATTTTCAGGACAAAACCTGAAGTCCTGAAAACTAGTCTGCTTAAAGTTATTGCTTAAGAACACACAGAATTTGTTAGCCTTCCAAAGCTGCAGGGAAATTCAAGTTGTGTTCTTTGGTAGCTAAACACAGCAAACATAGATATTCAAGAACACCAAAGTAAAGTTTTGTGCATTTCCGGACATGGGCTATTTTTGCTTTTTGCTGGTTTTTCCCCAAATGCAAGACTGCTAGCTGAAATAAAGAGCATGCCAATGTACCTCTATTGCTTATCACTGCCATTGGAAACTCACTTGTCAAAGAACTCTAATGAATACCTTTGCTAGCAGAAAGACCAGATTTTTTTCCTGCTTTTATTTATTATCATAGCAAGTTCTACAGTAAACCTTAATGCAGAGGAACCAGTTTAGAGCGAAGATGCTACTGAACTGCTTTTCATAGATCACTTCTGCTCCCTTCTTTATGCTAGAGACAAATGAAAGGCTCACAGGTTCCCAGGTGCTTGCCACATAAAAAAAGGAGACTGAGCACAGGAAAGCAGAACTAAGGCTGGAATTTCAGTGAAAGGCAACATTGCAACATCTTAAGAACAGATGGGAGTTGCAGCAGATTCCCACAACATCTTCGTGGGAAGCACAGTACTCCCACAAGGCACTCAGGAGAAGACGGGAAGTTGCCACTCAGAAAACATACGTGTGACCATTTCCTATCAGGAGTTGGGATATCCTACAAATATTAACAAAAATGCAAATAAGCATCCAAAGGAACAGTACATTCATTAGGCTGCTTTCTCTATACCTGGTATTGACTTTTATACTGTACTCTTAAAAAACTTACAGCTCTGACACCTGCCTAATTTAAGAGTTAAATTCCAAATGGCATGCTGCTACACAGAAAACATTACAAACACAAAATGCCATAGTAGCTCAGGTTCAAGGTCCATCTAACACGGTATCCTGTCTCTTAATAAGCATTGCTAGTGGATGCCTAAAGAAGAGAACAAGAACAGAATAAACATACAGCAACCCTCCCTTGATGTACTCTGCCAGTTGACAGCAATCCGAAGCTCTGGGAATTCCTCTGTCTTCTTTTAAGTGTATACATGTAAATATAAACCCATTCACAATAAAGTTCAAAGCTATTCTGAGTCTGAAATCATTTAAATCAACTCTTCACAGTTTAGGTTAGTGCTTTACTCCGTTTCACTCTGATGAACAAACAGGCACAGCTGAAACTGACCAGTCTCACTCATTCCATGGCTCTACGGGATGAAATCCCAAAACTTAACTGTTGCTTTTAGAACTGCACACAATCACCCATTCTGAACACAAAAAAATTAGTCACTCCAAACAGCACTATCTAGCAAAATCCTAATGTTAATTCAAAGTGAGGTTAGAGATTTGATCATCCACATTCAATTCCCTCAGAGCAAAGAATAGTTTCAGCAAGTGAATGACCTAGTAGTAAATTAAGCAAGATCTCTCTGTAAATATGGCCAATGTGTAAACATCCCTCCATGAAAGAGACCAGGAGGATAATGATAGGACCTCATACCAAAATTCTAATCACTATATTTCAAGATGAACACCTACAAAAGATAACTTTAACAAAAAAACATGTTTCATTAAAATGGGGCTCTTGATCCAAGTAAACTTAAAATAAGAACTCTGAACCTCATAAAAAAAAAAATCTAACTGTAAACAGCAAATGCTGAATTCAAGTACTGATGATCCCCATGAGGTCTACAGATGCTGGTCACCACTGTCCAGACTATTCAGTCTTATTCATAAGGAAGAACTCCAAAAATCACTGAAAACTACTGCCCCTGATGTTATTCCGCATTTTATTTAGAGGGAAGGAAAGGCAAGGCAGAGACGTGGTGAGCTGCTTAAGAAATCAAATCAAAGAAAATGCACTGGCAATGCAGAAAGGCAGTTTGTTATAAACGTGGATTAAATAAAGCAAAGCCAGGAATTCAGAGGCGAAAGCACAAAAGTAACATGCAAAGACGTCTACACTTCCCAGCTCTTACAGCAAATACCATCATCTACGTTCTTTATCTGCAACATACCAAATCAATAACACTATTTGTTGCTCAACACATTAACATAGGCATCTAAAAAACAACCAGTACGGAGCTGGTGTCACAGGTGAATGAAGTTATTCTCAGCCAATTCATACAAACACCCCACAGTACCGATAACCTATAAAAGTTTATGGGTCCCCCGAGCCCGGCTGCGCAGCCTGATGTCAGTTAAAGCGTCACTCCCATCATTAGCCGCTACAAACGCGCTCTCCCCACCTCCTCCCGCCACCCCGGCAGCTTTTAAAAGCACCGGCCGCGGTCAAACCCCCCTCTCTCCCCCCGCCCGCTCGCCCACCGGCGGCATCTCGCCCCGCTGCAGGCCCGCGCCCGCGGACACAGACCCCCCCGCACGGCCCCGCCGCGGCTGCGAGGGGCCGCGGGACCCGTCTCAGCCGCAGGAAACCCCCGCTGGGGGCTCACCTGGGCGGCGGCGGCGCTGGCCGGGGGGCGGGGGCCATCTTGGAACCGGCGCACCGAGCAGGGGGTACGGACCCCCCCACACACCGCCGGGGCCGAGCCCCCGCAGCCCGGCACCTACCACATCCCCGCACTCGCGAGCCGACCCTCCACGGCACCGTACAACCCCACCGCGACCCTCGGGGAACCACCCCGCAGACCCCCGCCCGCGGCACCACCCCCCCGCCCCGAGGGGGACGCCTGCACGCCGCGGGGCCGCGGCTCCTACCTGCGGCGGTGCCTCGCGGGTGGCGGCGGGCGCGCCCCAGCCTCCCTCTTCTACCCGCGGAGCCGCGCGCCCCGGNGGCCGGGCCGGGAGCGCCGGGCCCCTCCCACCGGGGCGGGGCTCCACGCGGCGCGGAGCCCAACGGCCGCTCGCCGGGCCCGACTGCGGTCCCCCCCCCGTGCACAGACACACGCCAAGGAAAGGCTCGCACTCTATTGGCTAGCGGAGGGAGGACCGCGCAGAGCCGAGGGCCGATTGGCCACGGGGGAAGGCGGCGACCCGCCCCGCGGAGGTCGCGTGACGCCAGGTGGCGGGGGGCTCGGCGCGAGCGGGTTGTGGCGGTGGCCGCGGCTCCGGCGGCTCCGTGGCCATGGCGCCGTCGGGCCCCTCGTGCGTCCGCGCGGTTGCGCCTCCTCGCAGCCCGGAGCGTGGAGTTCCGGCAGCCTGACCGGCGCGGGGGCTGCGGGATCCCCGGGGAGCGCGTCACGGAGGCCGAGGGGAGGCGCGTCCCGCCGTGGTAGCTGGTCACGCACCGTGACAGGTGTCACCCCTGCCCCACGCGGGACTCACCTGCGGTCCGGGCCCTCCTGGTGCTGCCACACCGCGTTGCTGCGCAGTGCCCGGGGGGACGGGTGTTCGGTGTTAGCCCCCTGCCTCAGAGAGCCCCGCAGCCACACACGGGGAAAATAAATGGGTTTATTTGTCATATAACGAAATATGCCGAGAATTTCTTTCCAGTGAGGGTGACAGAGCACTGGGACAGGCTGCCCAGAGAGGTGGTGGAGTCTCCTTCTCTGGAGACATTCAAAGCCCGCCTGGATGCGTTCCTGTGTGATCTGATCTGGGTGTTCCTGCTCCGGCAGGGGGATTGGACTGGATGATCTTTCGAGGTCCCTTCCAATCCCTAACATTCTGGGATTCTGTGAATTCTTCCCGTCTTTTCCAAATGAAGGGATACGCTGGTATTCTAGACGCCCGTGTTTGCAACTCGTGTCCAGAAGACCAGCATCGAGTGCACCGGGCTGAAGTGCAACCCTACCCTACCCCAGGCTGTGCTGATCCATTTGGTTCTTTGCTGATCTCCAAAGATGTCATTACAGGTGGGTTTGGACAGCTTTAGTTCTCTTGCGCTTAGTGGGGTTTGTCTTCAAGGAGCATTTCAAGTGAATGGTTTAACAAAAATCCATTGAGATGCATAGTTACAGACGGCTGTCAGTTTCTTACAATTTCCCCTCCCTCCTTGGGGCAGGTCTTTTATCACTAGATACATATAGTTGTGTAATAAATAATGCAACTGATCTCATTCAACCTCCTCTGATGTTTGTTCCTGTTCAATTTAAAATTATGGGGTTTTGGCACACTACAGGATGACACGATTTCATTATGTTGTCAATCATTTTTTGGTTTAGATCAGCAGATTATTGACAATTACTTCTTTCTTATCTGTATCTTCAAAGATTTGGGATGTGATCCTTCCTTTTATGATCCATCAGCACCTGAAGCATTCCTGAAAGGAAACCAGTTGGACATATATGGTTAGTTTTGGAATAAATTATTCTCAAAGGCAGCAGGGTAATTACAATGCCTAGAAGTGCTAGACACCTCAAAAAGTAGCCCGGTTTCTGGATGAAGATGTATTTTTTGTGTTTTTGAGGTCATATTTTAAATATTCATCTCACTTTCCTCTTAAACAAATATTTCACAGGATTGAACAAATGCCAAACTAATAATTTCATTCTTTTTATGCCGAGTACCACCCAAATACTTTTTCATATCTTAAGACTTAACCTCATTTGGAAAACTAATTAAAAAAAAAAACAGTTCTGAGTTTCAGATGCAAACTTTTAGTTGAAGCCAGGCTGTTGTAGGAGAAACTGAAATTCCTCAGAATGAAAGTGCTGACAGACACTAAGCAACAAAACTCCAAAACACGGCTTCCAGCCAGGAAGATGAATTGCCATTGTACCCATCCAAGTATTACCCTTCTTTTCCTATTGTGGGGTTTGGCGAGAGTAAGTTGAGCCCTCTGTCAGTTTTGAAAAAGGGTGTGTTCTCCATAAACCCAAAACAAAGCAACTCCTCTGAACTGAACACTCCCATGCGATAGCAAATGAGATGAAACTAAGGAGAGGGTGAAGCTCTCCACAGGCCAGAGCTTTTTCCAAACCCAAGGGAGACAACCGTCTCCAGAGGACGTTCTCTTCTTTAAGAACCAAGCATCCCAACACTATTAAATCAGTGTGACTCTGAAAGTCTTAAGAGCCCAACTAGCAGAAGGTAGCTAGTGAGTTAAATCTGGGCAGGTTACATGCCATTCTCCCTTTAATTTCTTCCCACAGGTTTCTCTGGTGGAAAAGGACAGGAAGAAATAAGACACTTAAGAAGCTACTGTGACATGTGACACAGTCCCCAAAACGCTTTTGATATGACCGATATGGCTGGGGGATTTTCCTCTGTTTTGCTGACATGGTTGGAAATCTGCAAAAGCAGCATCCTACATCTCTCCCAGCGGAATGCAGCAGTAGAAAGACATCTCGAGTGGTACCACGTCTGCAGATGACTGTGGGCCCACAGAATCTTCCTGGCTGCCTCTGAAGATCCAGCTGATCACAAGGTTACGGCACCTCCCTCTTCAGTTGCTAAGCTGTTGTTACAAGGCAGCTAAAACATATTAAATACTTTCCTAAAATTATTTTTCCGTGCAGGCAATTGCTCTATCTGGCACAAAGATGTTGTATGATCATTAATGGGAAGTGAAACTGAGCCAGTTTCTCTTCCAAAATTTGGCCAGCCCTATGGGATGATTTTAGAACTCCTGCTTTAAACATGTTTAGTTGTGTGTGTGTAGGGACTGCTTTGGTATTCTTCACCTCCTGACACTACTTTTGCTATGCATTGCTGAGATTCTTGCATAATTTAACAGAGCCATCTCAGGTGTCTCCCACTCTGTTCAGAGCACTGTAGCTGTGTTCTCCAGACTTCGGCACACGGCTTGTATCACATTACATTTACAGAAGAGTTTACCAGACTTGCTTATTTAGAAAATTTCCTAGAGAACAGGGTTGGGTTGGTTTTTTTTTTCAAACACATATATTTGAATCACTCCCAAAATATTTATGACAGCTGCCTCCAGCCAAGTTTTTTATTTCCTTGATTTTAATCTGATACGAGTATAATCAATATTATTCATTTTTCTGTCTCAGATTCCAGCATTACTGGTACAAGTGAAATAAACAGTCATAGACATCTTGTTTTCTGATGCATTGCAAATGCTTGCTAGTTTTTTTTTGTCTTACAGTTTCATCTTCATCGTATTCCAGCAGACAGGCTTGTGGCTAGCATGAAGGACTGGCTGAAAGGAACTGGAACCAGCGAAAAATCTGTTTCAGTCATTGCAAACTGAAGATACTGGAAAACAGAATGTTTCAGTCATTGCAAATGGAGGATACTGGAAAATAAGCAAAACCAGATTCATTTATTAAAAGCATATTTATTTTGTTTTGTCACTTTTTCTTGTTAAAATTGCAAAACATTCTGAAATGTGTTGTTCAGCAAACCTGAAGTGTATCTAGGTACGGTAAATTAATTATGTAAATGATTTTACTGAAAGAACATGCACATTCACATTATTTGCCTGGTCTTCATATTACAGATGCAACCTGTAGTAAAATCCTAGTTTGTTCAATCAGAGGAGTGCTCTAGAGACTCCAGATTTCTGACTTATATAGTAGAAATCTGTCATGTTTGCGTGCGGCGCATAGAGCTTGAATACATTAATATGAATAAATATTAAAATATGCTAAATGTTATTTTTCATTGGTTTAGGTTCTTTTTCTGAAAAGACGGAGCTTATGATGTGTTTATGTTCATGAGCAGTCTGTCTGTGAGTCCCCCTTAGCAATTTCTGATTTTTCTTGCTGCACTTAATTTTAACTTTCTCTCATTATATTTATAAAAATCTCGAAATACATCAGATTTTTTTTCCCCTTCAGCTTGTAAACTTTTCCTTGTACCATTTTCTGATATATGAGAATTTCTCCTCAGCTATCATAAGCTGATCCCGCTATCATAAAGGTACATACACAATGCAGAGAGACATCTTCAGGTCTGACCTTTTTACATGCTCAATGAGCTTGCCGTGGCTGTTTTTGCTGTGCGTAAGCTATTTTGAATATTCATACAGTTTTGGTAAACAACCGAGATTAGTTTTGTCGCTTCACCAAAAATCTCTTCTTCTTCTTGCTCAGTCTTACAGTTCTCCTCACTGCAAACCACGTTGATATCCCTTCTGCCATTTATACCACCAACTTCTCACTGACAAAGTAGAAACAAAATAAAGTTGATTGAGCAGAAATACAAACACTTTACCTGTTTGATTGATATTTCAAATTCTGTTTTACTTTGAATTCTTTGCTGGATGTCTGTTCTGTAGTTTTTATGCTCTTTGATCCAATTCCATGCTACTGATACATAAGCTTGTCCGATCATCGGGCTGCAGTCCACTTTGCTGAACTTTGCAGTACATCCATTGGTGCTACTTCATCTAACTCGAGAAATTCTGTTGGAGCCTTCTCTGACTTGGAGTCTTCCTGTCTGTAAAAGTTAATTATATTAATTATGAAAGCTATTTCAGATTTTAATGGTGGCAGTTCTTCATATAGATTGAAGTTTTTCATAGAATTCCTCATTGTATAATCAGTGTCTGACCATCCCTTTTTTTTTTCTTACTAGAATCTCACATGTTAATTATTTATTAATTCTGGTTTGCAGTTAAAACACTTCCATTATTGACATGCAGAAATCAAACATCTCCCCAGGGTTTTGCTGCCACCTCCTGATCCCTGGCACTCCTACAGGTATCTTATTTAATCTTCTTTAATGCTTTGGATTTGCTTAACTAAGCCACCTACCACCACCAAACTGCACTGAACCAGAAGCAGATGTATCCTTCATACTTATTAATATTCCTATTTTAATACAGTGCTTGGAGAGGAGAAAAACACATACGGTTGAAACTAAGAACAAAAAATTAGTGTTTGCAATACTCCTAAACAAAGGTGTACTTACAGCTGAAATGCTGATGTTAAAGTTTCTTATACAACAACTTCAGGATTTGTGGAGGAGTTGTGAAAGAATTAAAAACGTGAAGTTTAGGATGTATCATCCCTAATTAGGCTTCCACTTTATTTTGCTGAGCTCCTGCGAGGGTGAACTGTTTGCACCACAAGATAGTTAAAATGTCACTGCTTTCTTTATTTTTCCTGGCAGTTACAGAAAACCACTGTTATTAATGAATTTGGATGTGGCTGCAAGCCAGGAATATGCTGTTTCATGAGCATGATCCTGCATGTGCATTCTAGTCTTCCACCTACAGACTAAGGAGAACTCTGATGCTCAGAAATCAAAGTCAGAAGCTAGGCAGTGTGATCCACCAGTCCCACGTGTGTTTTTGAATGGCAGACGGAAGGATGAGGAAGAACAGAATTCGCTTGGATAAGCAGCTATCATTTCATTTTAATTTGCTATCTGATTGCCCTATCTCATTTCCCTGTCTTCTTCCCTAAACCCTGTCTAACCCCCTCTTGCAGCTGGGAGACAGAGTGCAGAACACCTGAGCAATGAGCACAGCACGCTGCTCCGTTCCCTTTGGGCAGTGCAAGGCTATAGAATGAAAAACAGATCCCCCTTTGACATTATCTTAAATTATCATCACTTGCAGTTGACAGTACCAAGCGGAACCTTTAGGGAACGCATAAAAGAGGCAACGGCTCTTATGACACCAAGATTAACAGGAAATATCTCACAAAAGCACACCATCTAATAAGGAAGAGGGACCCAGATGTATTTTTTCACAAACTGGCATACATTTTTGTCATGTTCTGAGTTTAAAACTTCCCTAATAAATCAGTGATATGCTGACGGGAGATGGGGTACCTGATGCTGGGTGCTGCTAACAAATAGTCTGTTCCAGAGGAGAGGCTTGCTTTGGAGCTACCTGGGCCCTCTCCATTCACAGATCTTGCTATGTATGTGGCTGCAAATTGGGGAATATTAGAACTGGGCAGATGGTAGTCCAGAACAGGGAAAAGTTGTTAACCCCGTGAATGTCTCCCTAATGAAAAAAAAAAACCAACACAGCAGTTGTAATGCCCAAGATGCACCGCCAGCACTTGTGCATTTACTGAGGAGTAGAGAGGGTCTTTCTAGGCTGAAAAATGAACACCTGAACAACTGAGGAGATGCTCATTATCCATCCAGCTGTTATCAGCTGTTATTAAGCATACTTATTCTATCAGATTGTTAAATTAATGTTTATTAGGGTAGCCTGACAAAATCTGAGCACCATATACTCCTCCAGATATCAGAAAAGACACCAGAAATTAATATAAATTTTCCTCCAAAAACTAGCTAGATCTACACCTTCCTCTTACACGTACCAAGGTGTGGCCAAGCCTACCCTTAAAATCACAATTGCACCTGGGTATGTCTTTATCAAAAGACCACAACAGCAGAAGCTTTAGAGGTTCCTGATATGTGCCAGNGACCCAGATGTATTTTTCACAAACTGGCAATACATTTTTGTCATGTTCTGAGTTTAAAACTTCCCTAATAAATCAGTGATATGCTGACGGGAGATGGGGTACCTGATGCTGGGTGCTGCTAACAAATAGTCTGTTCCAGAGGAGAGGCTTGCTTTGGAGCTACCTGGGCCCTCTCCATTCACAGATCTTGCTATGTATGTGGCTGCAAATTGGGGAATATTAGAACTGGGCAGATGGTAGTCCAGAACAGGGAAAAGTTGTTAACCCCGTGAATGTCTCCCTTAATGAAAAAAAAAACAAACACAGCAGTGGTAATGCCCAAGATGCACCACCAGCACTTGTGCATTTACTGAGGAGTAGAGAGGGTCTTTCTAGGCTGAAAAATGAACACCTGACCAACTGAGGAGATGCTCATTATCCATCCAGCTGTTATTAAGCATACTTATTTTCTATCAGATTGTTAAATTAATGTTTATTAGGGTTGCCTGACAAAATCTGAGCACCATATACTCCTCCAGATATCAGAAAAGACACCAGAAATTAATCTAAATTTTCCTCCAAAAACTAGCTAGATCTACACCTTCCTCTTACAAGGTGTGGCCAAGCCTACCCTTAAAATCACAATTGCACCTGGGTATGTCTTTATCAAAAGACCACAACAGCAGAAGCTTTAGAGGTTCCTGATATGTGCCAGGTGACTTAGCCTGAGCTCCCGTGCTCGGTCATTGGATCTGGATGGCTCAAGCACAGGCAAATAAATACCTTTGCAGGCAGTAGTGTGATAGTCTCAGATTTACCTCTTCCCCAGGACAAGCAGAGTTGTTTTAAGCTCAGGCTGCAGCAGAGCTCACATCCAAGAATAAGTGGATTGCAGATGTCTTCTGCATAAATCCACTGGCAAACCTGTTCTTCCTGCTCAGGTGGAGCAGTTGTCACTTCTCAGACTTTCCAGAACTCCTCTCCTGCGCTTGGGCACAAGCTCTTACTTGTGAAAGGTGATTTAGACCCAATGGGACTATGAGCTGCTCAGGATCAGCAGAAACAGGGACCGTAAGTCTGACTAGAGCTGGTGAATGCCATATTCCTCCTTCTTTATGCACCTCTTGCACCAGCTTTGGAGAGGGCTGAAGCAGGATCTCTACTCTTTTCTGTGGCTGGAGGATTAGTGCCTTCTTAACACGACTGGGAGAAAGGCAAGCGGCTGTGACTCAGTTCTGTCATTTTGTCTGTGAGCGGTGGTCTTCCCAAGTCACCAGTTTTACCTTTCTAGACAGGATAACACACTGTGGTTATTCAGTTTCTATTTTCAGTCGTCTCATCTGGGGTGGATTGTAAGCAGGCTGGCTGTGTTTGCTGCCTGCCAGCACAAGCCAGCCAGTCTAGTGCAAAATCTCATTATCAGTCTTTTATTTTCAACTCAAACTCTAGTACCGTTCAGGTCTGCCAAAAGTGCTGTTCTGCCTCTGCAGAGGAATGGTCTTTTCTGCCTGGAGAGTACCTTTATCCCCATTTTACTCCTTTTTTTTTTTTTTTTTTTTGTGCATATATGTGCACATCTAAGGGAGGGGTGGGAGGAACAAACAGCTCCCCTAAGAGACAAACATCCATTTCTCTCTCTAAGCTGGAAACCTATTTAAATCTGCTTGCTGGGAATCAGCCCTTCAGCTGATTCCCAACACATGCACAAAGTAGGGTGAGCAGCTCTGCTGTGTTTTTAAAGAGCCCATACAGCCTGCTACACAGGATTTGACATTTCCGACGCGAGACCCAGCTTCCAGCTGTTTGTGCCAGGCTACACTGATTCAGACTGGAAAAGTCTATACTGATTGTCTCCATCATTTCTTGCCTGGAGAAAATGTCAGCTGAAGGGTTTAGTCATTTTTGAAATTAAATGTAGGAAGGGTATATTGGTTTTCAGTAGGAAAAAATCAATCGGACTTTTTATGGAGAAAGTTTGCTTTGGAATTGACCAAGGGAGACCTTTGTCTGATGCTTTTCACTGCACTAAAGCAACTGTAATTCAGCTGAATTTTAGGGTATTTTAAATCTCCATTCATGAAGACACTTGCTACCCCTTAAGGGTTAAGACTGCCCCAGACAAGCTTCTGCCTCTCACAGTTACAGTCCCTTGTTTGTGCATCACTCCCACAGTTCAAATAAGGCTCTCCAGCCCCTCTGCTCCTCGCCAGGGCACACACTCTCCATACAAAGCCACTACACATGCTGCAGCCCAGCATTACACGATGGAGACAGAATTTCCCACTAATGGTTGTTTCCAGCTGCTACACACTGAAACAGAGCCAAGCAACGAGTGGAGAGCAGGGACACTTCCCTGCACTTTCTGTGACCTCTCTGCTGGCATCCAGGCAACGTGAAGGAAGAAGTTCTCTGATTCAGGGGCAGACAGAGCAAGAGCTGGACCTAAGGCTTTGCTGTGGAGAACCAGCAGGCTGCAATGGAGGTGGGAGCGTGTCAGATGCAAACAGGGGCTTGCAGAGAAGACAGATATTCAGAACTGGCAGGACAGGAGTAATCAATTTTGAAGCCACCAAAGGAAATGACAACTGGCAGAAACTGAAAATCCAGAAGGATATGAGGCTTGTAGGCTAAAGGGATGGTAGCAGTGAGGAATGGAGCAGATGGAGGAAAATTGCTGAAGAAACTGGGGCATAAGAAAGAGAGACTGGTAAAAAAGCTGGGATGGAGAGGGAGGGCACACTGAGAATGCCGTCCCCAGAAAGAGACTGGCACTAGAAACCAGTGGAGGTGGGCAGTGCTGGCAAGCAGAGTGAGCAGCCCTGGATGGGAGAGAGACAAGCAAACGAGTCAGGAGGGAATTCAAACTACCTGGGCATGGAGACAGGGCGTGTAGGCTCAGCGGGACTTTGAATACAAGGGGTTCTTTTTAGTGAATGTCCGTAAACAAAACAAATCAGGCAACAGTTGCAACAAAACAAAAGCAGCCAAATTATCTTATTCTCGAGAAGACAACAGGGAGCCCCGGAGCTGAGCAGCCTTGATCACACAGGATCCACCCTTGCACTGCTCGCACACCCGACTGGCTGCTGAAGCTCTTCCCAGCACCGTCAGGCTGTGGAGGGGACCATGCTGTGCCCACTCAACTGGCTCTAGCAGGGTTGTGGGAGCCCACCGTGGGAAGCTTTGCTGATGGCAGGAATTCCTGCAAGTTGCATTGTCACTGGCACAGGAGTCAATGAAGTCACCTGCTATGTCTGCACCTTTCCCAGGGTGGATCCTTCAGATCTCTCAGTGTGATTTTTACTTGCTCTCTGTTTGACACAGCTTGGTGGTCAGGCTCATGGCTGCATTCTGATGCCAGATATTTGGCTGTCTCAGATAACAATGTGGCTTTTGCTGATTTCAATCTTCCAATAATAATAATAATAATGGCAAGATAAAAATGTCGAAATCTGCTGTGGATAAAATATCACAGGCCACAGCACTCATCAAACGAGTAGACTCTTGAGCTTGTTTTGGAAATAGTTCCTGATCTTCTTCCTCTGATCAATGTGTATGGCCGTGACTCTGAGTACTCAAGCTAGGCTGATCCTCTTACTCTGGATTGCGTTTAACAAAAACTCCAGCTGTCTCCAGCTTTTCTGTGTGCAGAAGGTTGTTAACCCACACAGCCTTTGGCATACCTGATGCTGGTCTTCATTTTTCTCTGCAGCAACACGTCACCATTTGGGTTGAGCCAGTCTGCTGTTACTTGAGATCAACCAGGTACCATCAGCATTGAAGAGTCTCTTACGTGTGGTGTTCTACAGACTGTGAACAAATACGTTCAACAAGGCTGGTGCTAGCACAGAACATTGTGGGAACCACTCTTCTGGAGCTCCAGGGGTGGGTTGGCAGCCCACAGCCCTGTGAAAACGTTTACCCCAGAGTAAAGCTTCCTTTGCCATCAGTACTCCTGGAGGAAGGATGGCAGAAGGCTTGATGAGTGGACTCGTACGTCAGACGGTACTGAGGGCTGGTTATCTCGAGCTGTCCTTTTTAATACGCTTAGTGAATGGGATCATGTTGATGTTTCATTCTGGAAGGAAGTCTCACAAAGTGTCACCCATGAGACCTTCCCAGGGCATGCCAGGGATAGTGCCTGTCCTGCCAGGAGAACCGGCTCCTGGCACGGGTGGTTATCGCCCAGGGGAGTGCTGGGCAGTGCTGCTGAAGTGGTAATTTTGCCTTCGGTGGCTTTTTGCAGTCTGGTGGGAATCCAGCCGTGCAGCATCACGCTGGTGTGGAGATGGACAGGCAGTGCTGATGTTTATTTTCCATTTCTGTAGTAATTACAGCATTACACTGTCAAACCCGCATATTAAACTCGATTATAAGTATCCCCTAATTTCAGCTTTGATTCTTACGATCTTTTTGCTGGTAGCACCTGGTGCTATATGTCACTGTATTTTCACAGCACGGTGCCTGCACATCTCAGCTACAGCTGAGTATATCTGCAAATCAAATCCTAGGTTATCGAGTCAGCACCCAAAATGAGGGATATGAAATTAAAGACGAACACAGTAAGAACTTCTCTGCAGGAACTCCAGAGCAGACTCCAGTTCTCCAGGGACAGCATTCTGCTATCTTAATTGGAAAGCAATCCTGTTTCTTCATGCAGTTGCCTGTGTCATTTACTGTTCATTTTCCAGTTTCAGCAACAATAGGAACAAGGGTCTGGCAGACATCAGATGCTTTTGGTTCAGAAACTGATTCATACCCGCAGCAGGGCTGAAAAGCAAATATGCAATGTTGTAAGCAAAAACTATGCTAAAAGCTAAAATTACAAAATTAGCTTTGCCAAGTTTTAGTGATTGACTGTGCAACATTAATATTGTTTGAATGTATCTTTTCCTGAATACAGACACATTTATGTGCTCTACCTGTTTGTCAGCTCACGTTCTTTCTCATCCCAGGGGGTGCTGAGAAAAAACTACAGGAGATAGGAAATCCAGGAAAGTTAATTTGGACGAGTCCATGCACGCAGCTGGAACATGCCAGCATTACCACTTTGCTTCCATTTAGAATAGGAAAGCCCAACAGAAAGTTTTTTAAAGGACGTTTTTGCAAATAAACTCCTGGAAGCAGCTATGTTGTGATAAGCGTAAGACTACACCTATGCTGTTCTATAAGAAAGCCTTGATTATATTCTGCTTAAGATACTAGCTTGGGCAGCTCCTGCTTTTTGCGCNTATGCTGTTCTATAAGAAAGCCTTCATTATATTCTGCTTGGGGAGCTCCTGTTTTTTGCAGTGACTGACAGCTGGGAGCTCAGAACCACTCTCCTCTTGCCAAACACAGCGTCAGAACTGAAGAGTTATAAAGCAGACAAAGAAAATCTAAAAACACTGGGAAAAACTTGTGGACCAAGTATGCTGCTTACTAAACCTGTTTGTCTTTCTACACACCAGCAAGGGCTGATGAAAAAGACTCTTCTATAAAAAAAAAACAAACCAGTTTGTGTGTGCTATGTAATGTTTTTCCTTTCAGAATCAGGTTGGCAGTGTCTCTTTAATGTGCAGCACTGTGAACTTAAAAGAAATCTCATTATCAGCCTTCCTAGCCTTAAGCGCCTCATCAAGCATTCCACAATTGTTGGCTGGCAGATGCTGCAGTTAAGGTGCTGGGTGGTGGGGTTTTGTTTGCCTTGCCTTAGGCCCTTTTCTTGTTTTTGTATGTGGCTATAAATATCTTACCCCTGAGAAAAGACATGAAAGTAATCATACAGATGCTAATTAGATGCCATATGATTTTTTTTTCCGAGTTCTGGAGTCACAAAGCATAACTTTTAATTACCCATTTTTGTTTTGGGAATAGTAGTTTCTTCTTCAGACATATATCAACATGATCAGACATATGTATAATTTCTTCCCCAGAATTCTCGATTTCCCCCCCCAGCCAACTTTTAATAAGTAAGGAAACATTTCTGCCTGAATCAAAGAGTTATGCACCCCTGAGTAAAAGTTCCGGTTCCTCTGTTGTGTGTCTCAGCACTGTGCACCTATCACACATTGTTCACAGAGATCCTCAAGACAGACATCAAAACCTTAGTGTATAGTACACTTCAGTTCATTTTTAAACCTCTAAATTAAAGACCGAAAACTTGATTCCAATACCCAACTGACTAGGTAAGTAACTTTTTTTATTCCTTCCCTTACCCCAAAATAGTTGGTACAACTAAACCATATCACGAATTTAAACTTCATCCAGATAATGTTATATGCTCTCGTATATTTAGGAGAAAATTCCTTTTTGCAAGCACTCTTGCGAAATCCAAGTGTGTGACTTTAGACCAGTCATTGGGGTGGTATTTTGAGTAGGTCGCTTTCACGTAGGGTTTTCAGACAGAGGATCCATGGCAGCCAGGATTCACTGGCTGCATTGCTTCAGATTTTGAAACCACCTCTTGCAATTCCGTTCCCGTCACCACGCAGAAGATTCTTGCAGAGGGCAGGAACGGGTGTAACGGCTGCACCTCACAGCTGCAGAGCCTCCCTGTGTTGGAGCCTTTGAAATAGCTGAGTGGGGGAGGAGGATTTTGTGGAGACTTCTGAAGGTATCCCTAATGACTTTTAGCCTTTGATGTGCTTGGGTTAACCCAATTCAGTTTCTCACTACATGCAAAATATTGTAAGATTGTTTAGTGTCTACTTTCTTTCCTTTTTGTTTAGTTTTTAAAGAATCAAGGCTTAGGTGTCTGTGTCTCCCCAACAGTCTTGGATTTGTCAACAAGTTTCAAGCAGAGATGACATAGGTTTGAATTTACTCAAAAGTAAGTTCAATTTTGTGAAAGCAGCTGGCTGATGCAGGAAAGAAATCAAAACTGTTGACTCCACACTCAAAGGCTACAAGAGCTCAGCTATTATTAGACGTCAGGGAATCTGTTCAGAGGAACAACATCTGTCAGACCCAAACCATTATAACAGCTTCCATCAGAGTTTTGCATGGGTGGAAAATGGGGGAATCGCAGCAGATCCTTGTGTAGAGGGTGTTGTACTGTGGCCATTTCTTTGTCCAGTATGAAAGCAGAGATGGACCATTAAACACGATGTGTGCCCTCCTTTCCTTTCTGTCCTGTACTGTCCCAGTGCTCCCCAAGTCACACCCCTGAAATTTAACTTCTGCTTCCCAGCTTACCCACCAGAAGCTTATGGAATCAGATTTGAATTTCATGTATTTGTCATCCAAAACAGTAATTCAACTACCCCATGTCTGCTCTTCTAAAAAAGCTGTCCTGTGATCACCGGCTCTTTCCATTTGAATTTGATTGCAGATGTTCATGCACTCACCTGGGGCTGCCTTTCACACTTGCTCTCCTCTCCCTTTCCAGCCTGTATTTTTGTCAGGAACACATTTGTCTGGGTGCACCCATCCTATGACCACAAAGTGGCATTCTCACTAATTTAATTCTTACCTTAAATTAAAGTTCTCTGTTTCTCATAAATATTCCAAAACTGCTTGTTTTTCTAACCTTTATGGACATATAACTCTGGATTGTTGACAAGTGGCTTTTGGGATCCTTAGGACTTAATGGTCTGGATGTCACAAAACCTGAAAAAGAATATTTATAGTGATATTTTGCTGTTAGAAATTGCTACTGTTAACAATTCCGGACTGACAAAGATTATGGATTAATCTGAAGAAAGAGCAGGGTAGGCCTGGTGAACGCCATACAAATTACTCAGTTTTAAGCTGCTTTAGAGAATAACCCACTGGGATCAGAGGGAGAACTGGTAGTCACTCAGTGCACACAGTGTTTCTCCTCAGTTTCTAATTTTTCAAAAGCAGATCTTGGAGATCTTGAATGCTGGAAAGGCATTGACTTAGATGATCACGAAAGTGCTGGGTGCCCTGGTCCCAGATGTCTGTTTTTGGGAACAGGCAGCATTTAAAGCCATATAAAGGCATCTCGGTGGGTATCTGAATTTTCAAGGCATTGAGCAACATCTCCCACCTCTGAAGAGCACCAACACCAACAGCAGTCATTTTCAGGTACAGAATCATATTTTTATGGAAGATAAGGCCCAATCCCCAGTTTCCCAATTCCTCTCATTTTTTTAAGATGGCTATGTTGTGAAAGTCCAACATTTCCATGGCTGACAATGAGCTTGAATTGTACTTTCTGCCACTCTCAGAACTGTGTCATTCTGAAAGCGCAGTCAGTGGCCACCTACATTTTCCCCATCAGCAAATAAAACTGCTTCTATTTTAGCTTGTTGGTCTCATGTTGGTCATTGACTGGGACCACAGCCCCTCTGATCCCTTTCCCTCAGCCTGGGTTTCTTTTGCTCCATCCCTGTCAAGCACCAGCTGGGCTTTATCACCATCTCTGGCTTCTTGTCTCAACCTTCCTCCCTTGTCCCATGGTCTCTGTCCAGACAGCGCTCTCATTTCTTCTCTTTTTGTTGAAGAACAAAATCATTTTGGCTCAATTGCCTCAGTCTGAGGCAATTCTTGATACAGGCAAAGACACATCACGTGTATCCAGCCTTAGGCAGACACCTGCCATGGAAAATGTGAGTCCTGGTGGCTCAAGTCTGACAATGACATCAGCAATGGAAAATGTGGTCTAATAGAAGGAAATATCAGGCAGCATTTAACAGGTGAGTTTTCCCAACACCACCCTAAATTATCCCTCCACTGAAAAGCTTTTCAAAGATTTAACAAAGTTATTTGTCCCTTGCAGTAATTTTCTTCTTAAAAACCTTTGGCACGCACTCGTTCATATAAAACAACGATCTGCAGAAATATAGGAAGTCAAAATCCCACCCATCCTTTTCTCTCCTGGTTTATTTATTTTCCATGTGAGATTAATGAGTTTCCTGCAACAGGGCGAGATCCGCTCACACATTGTGCAGATAAGTTAATATTTATTTCCTTTTCCAAAGGCGAGCAGACACCTCCGTGTTCCCTGGTTTTTAAAAGCACAGATCAGTGTACAGTATGGCAAACAACACTCAAACCAACCATCCCAAAATATAAAAGGCTAGTTTTACATTGTGCTGTTAAGCACGCTGGTAAATCAGGCTGAGCTGTACTGCTGGATGCTGACATGGAAGCTTAAATTAACCGGCTTGATTTCTTTCACCAGCAGATACTTTGGAAAAACCACATCTGCTTCTTTAAAGGACTTTCTTCAGTTCAGCGCCTGGCTCATGTCAGGTTTCCTACGGATTTCTCTCCCATATCCCGCTTGCCCTCCCAGTTCCTTCCTGCATCCTGGTGCCATCGCTCCTTCCTGTGGCATCCCCAGGTGCCTGGGGTCCCCTCCGGCAGAGCAGAAGCACCCTCCGCCCCTGTCCCCGTGCAGCAGCGGTGGCCGGAGCCCCCTCTCCAGCGGCTGCACTGCCGTTGCTGTGCTGGGCACCGAGCTCTGCCGGGCACCGAGCTCTGCCCCGCGCAGCTCCCAGGTTTCGCTTCTGAACTCTGCTCTGTCTCATGCCAGTGGGTGGACAGATGGCGGGTGGCAGGAGGAAGGCTGGGGAGGAGATGTGGCAGGCAGAGGCTGTGAACATACACTCCTAAGGGAGCCAGGTTAAAAAAGCAGCTCCTTGTTGCCAGGACATTATGTGAAAGAATCATAGATGAGAGATGCTGCGTGTGACTTTATTGAAGAGCCAGTGGAGATCCATATGGTTATTTAACCTCTCCTTTCGCCAGGGTCACTTACAGCATCACTTACAGCTCCTTCCTCTCTCTCTCTGGTCTCCCTTAACAGCCCAGAGGGGAAAAATTCTTTTCTTCTTTACGTATGATTTTAAATTTTCTGTGTTAAAAGGTAAAGTAGTATGAAAAGGTTACAGCTGCCTCAGGCCCCGGAGTTTCTAACTCCCTGCTGCTGGAGGTGTGGATCGGGGCAGTGCTGCAGCAGCCGCTGGAGCTGTGCCAGTGTAAACGAGGGGAACTATTCCAACCATGTGTGCAAACTCCACCAGAGATTTACTCACCTTCTGAAACCAAAGAGCTGAAAGTTCATTCCTGTTTCACTTATCTGCCAAGGCTGAAGTTCAGTAATTCATGCTTTCACCATAATAAATAAGGAAAGTTATAACAGAGCAGGGAAGGCTTTGATTAGACATTTTATAGCAAGTACAAGAAAAACATTGAATCTTGCGCTCAGGTTCTGGCATCTACAAGAAGCAGGAATGTCTTGGTTCAAACATGTCTGTACTAAAAAAAAAAAAAAGAAAAGAAAGCTGGAGAGTTTCTTTCCTACGAGTTTACAGGCAGTACAATAACCCTGGCACTTCAGTAAGGGAGCTGTCATAGATACAGCTTTCATTGTCTGTGCTTCTACTGCCACAAATAAAGAATAAATAATAAGCCTTTGACGCACAGTGCCAGAGAAACCTGTCCCTTATCCGACACCCCAGTCTCCGCGAGAATTAATTTTTCAAGACACGTGCTAACTGCAATTGAGAATTTAGGAACAAATAACGGACAGGCAGTGTTATTACTGCTCCTGTACACTTCACACCTCAGAACCTGTGTTTGGAAAGCAGACCTGCTGTTCTGAGCAGCGTGTGAACGTTGCGTTATCCAGCCCCATAGAGAGCATCCTGCGTCTGCAAAGGCTTGGCTGGACCTCAGCCCTTCCACTGCACTGGAGACAGTGGGAATTTCGGAGCCAGCACTTTGCACCTCTCTGAAAAGAGGGGCCTCCTCCCTCTAAAACAACTGGCAGGAGGAAATCAGAACAGGAGAACAACTCCTTTCCCACTTGCCATTTTCAAAAGAAAATACAGCATAGATGATTGCAGAAGTTCAAAGAGAGGATTGTGAAGTCTTTTCAGAAGTGCCCTGAGGGTCCCAGAAAGGATAATTCTGACAGATCTCAGTTTTATCAAGTCAGGCAGGGACTAGAAAAGATGAAAGCCCGCTGTGCCCTTCTTTTCTCTTTTCCGTACTCATCAGTAGCACATGATTGAGAACTAATGGAGCAGCTACTAAAAGCTGCTGCTGCGAAGGTACAGGTTGGGAGAGAATTTCTCATTGAGAAAGTATGTTTTTTACAAGAAATATGCCATCCAAACTGTGGAGATGCAACAGTGATCCACGAAAGGAGGTTGTAAGTATTTTCCCCATAACAAGCCCTTTTGATTTTTCACCCTTAATTGCAGGCTTTTTGGTGATAAGTTCTCAGGCATTTTAATTTTTCCAGTTTTAGAGTTGCAAGCGGAGACCAATGTGACCTAGAAACTCTATTTGCTCATTTCACATCTGGCCTCAACCTTGCCTTTTAATAACCTGAAAATTTTGATGAACAGTTCTTGAAACCGCGTTACGATGGGCTGCGAGGACTCGACGTGTTGCAGAGCCCACAGAGGACAGGAGGGGGACACGGCCAGTGAGAAATGAGCTCTTAGATCAGGGGTTTGTGAACTCTGGCCACCAAAGACCTTGCGTATTTTTATGGGACTAGTTCATGTACCTCTTTTGCTTTGAGATTACACTCCCAGCTAAGTGCCTGACTTGTGGGCTGCAGACTCTGGCTCCATCATGTTTCTTCCCGTTCTAGCCTTGTCACTCTCCTACTTGCACTGACTTAGTTTCAAAAAGAGAGATGGACTTTGTTCCCTTCCCACATCATTTTGCAGCCTACTAACTTAAGTTCACTGGAACCATTGATTTAATCTTTTTTTCATCTGAGAAGGGAATTAAAGTGGTGTCTTATTTCCAGAGCAAGAGCCCTGACCTCTAAGCTGTTACACGAACAGTAGAAGACACTCCCTGGTGAGTTTTGAAATGGAAGTGGCCACGGTTGCTGCTGTCTTAGGAAGAAGACATGGAGCTGCTCAGTTCAGCAAGGTGGCTGCATCTCTGGACAAGTGTGGGAATAGAAGTTTGGATACAAATGATGCTCAGGTACCCATAAACAGGGATTTTTGTGATTGTTCTCTTGGGCTGAAGCATCACAAATTCTCCCAAGGTTTTTGCTTCAGACACGTAGAGCCTTTTCTTGGACCTCTCTCACTGGTCAAGNTGAGGTTGTCCTGCCTTCTGGATAGGGAGCCTGAGAGTCCTCTCTGCCACCTCAAACCAAACTGAGCAGCTCTGGCCTCCACTGTACCAAGGCCTTTCTCTGCAACCTGCCTCTGTTGTCCTCTCCTGCATGCCAAAGCTCCAGGCTGGATGCCCAGTCTGGTGCGACCAGCAGATGACAGTGGTGTTGGTAGCAGCTCTTTCCACATCTTCCATCCCCAGACTTAGAGACGTCTCCGAAACAGATGTGAACATTCATTCCTCCTGGAACAGTCTCCAGGAAGGACCCAGAGAGGCTTTTTGGCCCTGAAAGGGCAAACCTGAAAGTACCTTATGGGATTGGGAAGTAATTGTGGAAAGCTTCACCTCTTCATGGGATTCCTGGCACCAGAATCTTCCCTGGGTCCTCTGAATGCTGAAGGTTGGGCTCTTACGGCTTTGTGTACTTGATGTTTACAGACAAGCAGGTAAAGGAATTTTCAAAACAGAATTTGTGAAGTTTCTCGTCCTTTCTGGATCTGTGGCAAAGTATACTGAGTTTCATGCAAGGAAGGTCTTACAGTCAGTAACCAACAGTATTCATAAGGCTGTGTGATGAGATTATTACGGTGTGGAGACTGACAAGCTTATAGCTGTAAAAGCTCAGCAAGCAAGAGATAAAGGAGGACTTCAGTGTGAAATATGAAATTGATTTGATATTCCCTATGTCCTCAGGTTCCCCTAGATATGTTCTGTACTTCCCATCACAGACTCATCCCACAAGAACAGAAAAGAAAAAATAAGGTGGAAACTATGCAAGTGGCAAGAACATTGTAATTGCACAGAAGTGACCATGAAAGGAGAAAAAACCCCTCTTCCGTTCAATTGCTGCTTCTTCAAAGATGCTGCTGTAGAAATAAAACACTTTTAACAGAAATTTGTTAATTGCCTATATCCCTTGAAGGTCTTTTCCACTAACTTCAAAGTTAAGAAGTAAATTAAAGACTCGTCATGAGCTGGTGTTTGTCATGAACAGGCTGGAGCTCCATCGACAGCATGGCTACACGCTGAGCTGCAGGAGCCTTAATCGGTGAGCAAAGCCGGACAGTGCTGGCAGGGCACTGGAACCAGTTTCTGGTGAGTGTTCAGCCCCTCGCTCCCCCCGCTTTCCCGGCGAGGTGCAGGGCCTGGATGGCACCATACCCACCGCTGGACACATCCCCCTCTTCCTATCCTATCCCCCTCAGACATTTCCCTAACGTTCACATTCATCATCGAAACATCCTTCATCAGAAACTGGCCACATCCTCAAAACACCAAATTTCTCATTTGTAAAAAAGGAAATGAAATACCAGTGAAATTTACCCCCTTTTTTTTTTTTTTTTTTTTTAAGAAAGCAAGGGCTTATACAAAGCAGGAGTGAGATGGGACTCAGTGAACACGGCCTTTACACAGGTTTCTTTGCTGCAACACGTTTTGCTCCTGGTGCAAGGCGCAGTTGCACGCTTTACACACCACTGACCAAAACGCATCCGGCAGCTTGTGCCAGAGGGGAACCTGCTTCACATGCTTAGAAACAGAAAGAAATGCTTCCCCTTCCAAGCTACTGTAATATTTTTTCCTGACTTAGGGAATGAAGAAAAAATAAGTTCTGCAAATGTTATGAGCAAATACTGACCACTTCCCCCTTGAATCCCTATTGCCGTTTTACCCAAGTGCTGCTTTCCTTTTCTCGTGACCGCTTCTGGTGGTGTACAACATGTTTACCTTAACCAGAGGGTAACTGTCAGACAAGAAACTGCCCACTGCAAGGTTCATGTCTATACCAACAGTGCTTCAGATTTGTTCTGTGGCAGGACACACTGAGATCTGATGCCACAAGAGATGAGGTCTTATGATGAGGAATGCATTTGGTCCCATGGCAGGGAAGCTTTGTGCTGCAGCTGGGGGGTACAGCAAGCACCCAGACGAGAGATACAGCAGAGGTGGAATTTTGTGGCTTAGCTGCAGAAGTTTGCAAAGGGAGAGTTTCACGCGCATGGGATACAAGCTGTCCATAAGGATTCGAGGGGTGCCACTCAGCTCCTTGAGGAAGCCAATGTGTCACTGAGGGTGATGCTAAGTTTGCCAAGTTGTTCTTTTTGTTTGTTTAGTGGGAGAAAGAACAGATTTATCTATGGACAGAACAAGAAAAGACAAAATATAACAGGTGGGAAAATCTCAAA
>VZTO01002872.1:0-25518 GCA_013400615.1 Syrrhaptes paradoxus | reverse complement strand
AAAATCTTAAATGCAAAAAAATGCTGGACCTGTGGAAAAAGGCCATCCTTTGAGCAACGCACACGAGATGCTGCAGTCAGGCTGTCTGCGGGTTTAAACCCGATTTAAATCACACTTCTTCCATGTCATCAATCAGCTGGAGCAATGAAGCAGCCAGTAGCGAAAGCAGGGACCAGATTGTGAAAGGATTTTAGGTGCTTGCACATGCAGGTAGGCATCCATCAGGACTTTTAAAAGTTCCCATGAGTTACGGACCGATTTCATCGAGCTGCTGAACACCTTTAAGATTACAACCACGAGTGATTCTAAAGGCTTATGCTCTACTACAGAAACGGAGTTGTAAAAGATGAACACTTAAGATGTTTGCTCTGATCCCAGGAACAGCAAAGAAAGGCCAGAGGAATGCCAGACAGCAAAGGAACCTGCAGGGCAGCAGAGGGAAGCGCTTGTGCTTCTGCTGGGCCGGAGCAGTTTGCACAGATTGTCACTGTGCTCCCGTATTTGACTCAAAGTCATCACTTGCTTATTATAAACATTGTTCAATGAAATGTGTAATTCGGGAGAGCAGGACTTGGTCTACTTTCAGCAAGAATTTGTAGCTTGAGAGGTTTCTGAATTCCTGAATTCCTCCCAGGGTCCATTTGGAGGTTTTGCCAGTCAGTCAATGACACTTCTGCCACAAGAATATTTCACTCACTTTTTAACAGGTGGCCACTGGCAAATCACATCTATAAGCCATCTTCTGTGTGTTTCAACACGATAAATGAGAGAGTAGTGATTTTTACTTTACAGTGTTCAGTTTGGATGAGTTAAGCATCACAGTTATGGATATACAAAATACATATTGTATTTTATTGCCCCCAAAGTCTGAATCTTTTTTTCCCCCCCCCCCGTGTGTGGGGTTAACTGCATGGATTTTCTTGATAGCTCTGTGTGCCGAATCCCTCTTTGGAGGTGCCAGCTCTGTTAGTCGACTCTAGAGGGAAGCAAAGACAAGCTGGCTTCTAAATTAGCCCTCTCACTTCGATGCCTATAACTAGGTGGGAAGAACGCAGGCACCACGGTGAGCTGGATGCTTCGATTCCTCTTTCTGTTCAAAGGACACAACAATTCTGCCCTCCCTGGAGTGTCCTGAATTAAACATCTTCACAGAATCACAGAATGTTAGGGATTGGAAGGGACCTCGAAAGATCATCCAGTCCAATCCCCCTGCCGGAGCAGGAACACCCAGATCAGATCCCACAGGAACGCATCCAGGCGGGGTTTGAATGTCTCCAGAGAAGGAGACTCCACCACCTCCCTGGGCAGCCTGTCCCAGTGCTCTGTCTTGCAACATGAGGGGTGAAAAAACCAAAAATGTTTATGACACTCATGAACATAAGCTCAAAGGTCCTAGTTAAATGTTCCATATGCTTATTCACATATAAATATTTTTTAAAAATATTGTTCCCTTATTAAGGTTCTGGAAGCGACCTGCTGCTTGTGAAAATCCTCCTGCTAAGGGTCTCTGACCGTTTGCAAGCAAGTCCGGGCCCGACTCGTGCAGCAGCGCCGCGCCCGGGCCGAGCGAGCCCCGAGCAGCCGCGGGGCGGTGGGGGGAGCGCGGCGGGAGCATCGTGCCCCCTCCTGGCGACAGGGGCCAGGCCAGCGCCCAGCCCGGGTCCCCTCGGGAGGGGACTCCAGAGGGATGGGACAAAGCTAGTGATGATGTTAATTACTACGTCGAATCACCGATGCAGATTTTTTCTTGTCCAAAATGTCTCACCTTCTGGAGTGCAGAATCTTCACGATTTCTTTTACAAATGCTCTTTTTTAAATATTAAATGCTGGAGGTGGCAGAAACATATTGCAAGTGACAAAAGAAATTGTTTAATCTCTTTGCTTGATTGCAGCTAAACTGTAAATTAGATTTTCTCTCTTCTTAGTGAAGTAGAAATAACGGGGATGAACAAACTCCTAAAAAAACCAGAATAGCTAAAATCTCTGTTTTTTTTTCTAGAGCAAACGTAGCCCTTTAGGGAAGTGCAAGAAACACCATCTGTGTTTCTGAAACTCGGAAGTTAATTTATTGCAGACATCCCTGTATTTACTGTAAATGAACATATTTGGTGTTGCAAAACAACATGCCGCTGTGATGAAAAATAACCTAAATATTCCCATACAATCAGCTCCAAAGGGTTTCCTACCTGGAAAAGGTCCATTCCAAAGATCAGTTTGTTTTGTATCAGACATCAAACCCGTCTCATTTTTTTTTAAGTTAGTTTGATCCACATTTTGAAAGCTGTTCACAGAGGAAGCTGAGAGGGGAAACTGTGAAGGAGTTGTGACTTTTATGACAGATTATATTTTTTATGATTATCAGCCAAGGTGTTATTTTATGAATACCTACCATCTCGGTGAGAGGTTTCTTCAGAATGGACACTCTACAGGTTTTCCTGACAATCTCTTCTTTTCATTGTCTCTGATAAGTGCTGCCACTCCTTACAGTTCATGTTAAATGTGAGGCAGAATTTACAAAATAAGTTTTTTCATCAAAAAGTGTTTTACTGGAATTTCACAAGAATTCAGAACATAATTCTGAGATTATGAAAATGGATATTTGCTTTAATATAACATATCTGATGGGAAAGCCAGAGGAACACAGTACTTGACTTCAGCTGACAGCAGCTAAGCAGCTTTGTTTTAAACTTTGGCTGGAACTGAGCCATGAAATACTGACGGAAATGTGGATCTGAATTTCCCCAAAGCTCAGTGTGCACTTTGGGTCCATTACAAAGGTAAGCTTGGAACTAGATTTTAATCTAAATTTTTTCTGAAGTGTAGAGGGTCCCTAGTCGAATGTTACCATGTGAAATGCAAAAAGGGAGGCAGGACATGGGAGGCTGAGGCACTGTGATGCTGTGGTGTTATATTTGACTGCAGAGATTTAATATGTCTGTTTTTCTTGTAATGCTTGGCCTTTGAATGTCTGAGTGCTCATCCAGACATCAACTGCTCCTGTGGCAGCAAAAATCTCCTTAAAGACTTGTTATTTTGTTTTTCTCCCAAATCCAGACACCTGGGTTACGAGAACGTAGAAAATGTGGAGTGATTTAGGCAAGCAACGATGCAAACACAAAGAGAGCCCAGGAAGGCAGCACCGTGGCAGAAGGGGCGACAAAGCCGGGCACTGTCATTGCCGAGACTAGTTCAGTGCAGAAAAATGTTTCTGGAATGCATACGCAATTCCTCATCCCCAGCTCATTGTTTGGGAGCTTATAGCAATACTGCTGCAGCAAAGATTCCCAACGAGCTGAAACAAAACAAAACATCCATTCACAGGAGCATTGCCATTCAAGAGCACGCATCTCCCAGTTAAGATGAAGGTCAGTCATAAATCACATCTCTGATTCCCTCGGGATTTCTCTCTCTTGCTCTGTTTTGGCAGTTTAAGACCCCTTTGATATTTGAGGAAGGCTTTGCCCTTTGCACATCTGATCTTGATTACGGTTTATGGCAATAGTAATTCTTTATCTCCCCAAGGCAGCAATTTTGAGAAGGGAGAGGAGAAGCAAGTACAGTATGATTGTTCAGGAGAGAGGCACAGTGAATATTGTTTTAACCATTTCTCCAGTTTAGAGCTGTGCCTCCTCCCCATCGATCGCCCTCGCACACAACAGCACTAATACCGAACACGAACGACTGCACTTGAAATTCTGACACCATCAATCTGCTCCCCAACAAGAACTATTCTTACAGACTTGGGGGGTGATTTACAAAATTATTTAGTTGCCTTTCAGGCACTACAAAGAGCATCCTGTTAGCAAAGACGAGTGATGGGTATGGTTTCTTTTGTAAAGGTGACCACAAACATCACACTGGGAACTTCTGCAAGTTTGGTGTTGGATTCTGGTGCCTGGCAGAAACACAACAGGCAGAATTGCCAGTGATCTCTTTGCTGGCTGTTTGCATAATATATTTTTAAAAAGCTTAAATGTGTTTTTAAATATGACCACTTGCATTTTAAATAGGTCTTCCAGAGTGCAGCAGAATTCAGTTCACATTATATTTTGCCGTGAAGATATCACAGAATGTTTTGAACGAGGATATTTGTAACATTTTCCCCGGAAGAAGGAAATTTCCCAATTCCTTGTATATAATCCTTTCTTAAAAGTAATGCAAAACCTTCACAGCACAGGAAAGGAACAAAGCCATACCAGCTCTCACTCTTCCCGTGACACAGCAAACCTGCTCAAGGAGTGTTTTATGAGCCAAAATTCCCACTTAGCTAATGCTAAGGAAGGGTCTGATGTGATTTTTCCCTTTCCTTTATTATTTTAATTAGACTTTCAGTATTACCTTGGAATGTACAACCTGTGAAGAATACCATGTGATGGAAAAAAGTGTTTATTGCATCATATATGTGTCCATTTTCACTGAGATGTGAAGGTAGAAGGGTTGGGGACCCTCCAGCCTGCCTGGATAGCTGGGGGTGGGTGTGAGCTAGGAGGGAGGGTCAGCACCCTGCTGCCTGTAGCTGGGTGGGGGCCCAGCCTCCAGTGCTGAACGTTGCAGAAGGAGAGCTCTCCTTCACTGTGTCATTTTCTCATAAATCAGCCTAATTATTCTAATGAGGAGAGCTGCATCCCTTTGCTTCGAGCCCTGCTGGTTTACAGAGAGAGGGAAGGAAATAAAAAGGAACAATGCTGGCTGCTGCTGGGAGAGGGACGCAAGGAGGGAGAACAATAGTCCTGACTCTCCTCCCTGCCACCACCCCATTAGGGGGGAAGAAGTGGGATGGCTTCACACACACCCCTGGAGTTATTCCAGATCAGAACTGAAATCAGACACTGGGCTCGTCAGCATCTGCTGAAGGAAAAAGCAAGTAACACAGACGGCAGAGGCATGTTGTTTTCAAGGCTTTAGGAGAATGTTGCTAAGAGAGAAAAGGAAGGGATACAAGACTTTGCAATGTCTGAGTAATGCATTATACATACCTACCTGAACTGTAATAGCAGGATCAAGTCCTAGTTTTATGCCTTTGGATTTTTTTAGAGTAAGAAGGTAAATTTTAGTTTTTGAGTTAAAACTCTACAAATTCCTCTCTTAAAAGATGTGTTTTTGTTCCTTCTCTTGCTCTGTATTAGTTGAAGTCTTCTTGCAATCACAAAAAATTAGAAACTGTTTTTTCTGTATTGAAAACTTGGGCTCTTATTTACTACATGAGTCTGGGAGCTGAAGCTTTAAGCAAACAACAAACTACCATGAGATTTATTATTGAAATATGAAAGCCAAAATTGTGTGCAGCCCTACTCATTGTTTTCTATATTTTTGGCACGTTCCCTCTTATTGTCCCCCTGCTGTGATGACTTAAACAAATCATTCAGGTCTAGATCTCTTCTTATGATAACCACAAAGCCTCCTTGCTATTGTTTGGGTCAAATTAAGAACGTTTGTTAAGAATAATTGAGGAATGGCATCTAAATTCATCTTTATTTTGCGCAGGATTTAATTATTTTCTTTTTATTCTTAATTGTCCTGGTTTCAGCTGGGACAGAGTTAACTTTCTTCCCAGTAGCTAGTGTGAGGCTGTGTTTTGGATTTGTGCTGAGAAGGCAGCTGATAACATACTGATGTTTATAGTTGTTGCCAGGACAGTCAAGGATGTTCCCAACCTCTCATGCTTCGACAGTGTGTGTAGGTGCAGGAGAAGCTGGGAGGAAGCACACACAATTACTGGCATAGGATTCGACCTTAGGTTTAGGTTGGAGACGCGAATTGGCCAATAGTCTATTCCATATCACACATGTCATGCCCAGGATATAGATGAGGAGCTACCTGGAAGCTCTCTCGTGCTCCCTCAGTCAGCTCTCACTCTTGGACTCTTCTCTTTTCCAGGATGTGGTTTCTGGACTCTCTCTGCTCTGGGATCATCAGCCTGGAATGGGCTGACCCTTGGTCATTGGGTGGTGAGCAGCTGCAATGTGTATCACTCATCTGCATATTATTATTTTCAATTTTATTGTAGTTATTTTAGTAAATTGTTTCTATCTCAACCCATGAGTCTCTTCCCTTTACCCCTTTAATTTTCTCCCTTGTTCCCCAGGAGGGGAGAGGGTGAGAGAGCAGCTGTGTGGTATTTGCTGCCAAGTGGGTCAAACCACCACAACATTGACATTAGATACTATATTTTTAATAAGAAAAAAAAATTAGACAATTTTGTCAGTTCTTATGATGTTCTCCCTCGAGGAAAATTCCTCTTGATCTCTCTGGATTTTCTCAGCAGCTTATCCTCTTTGTCAGTTTTACTAAAATGTCTTCATCCTATCCTTTATACAGCATACTTACCTGCTATCTTTAGCTCGTTTGAGAAATTACTCCATTTCTAAATCCCATCTTGAGTCTCCAGTTAGATATTATGATCGTATTTTTGGTCTTTTGGACTCCAAAGAAAGCTCCGGAAATATTAGAAAACTCTTCTATTCAGTGACCTTTCCATTTACCTTTCCCGTATTAATTTCCATAAGCTAAATATATTGTGATGTTAGGAGATCCTCGAGACCCTCTTTCAGCCCTGAAACGTCCCTGCTTCTCCCTTGCTCATTCCTCTAACACTCTCAGTTCTGGGAAGTGTCATGCCAAGCTGATATTTCTTGCAGTAGAAGAGGGGCCACATACAGCTGCTGAACATCCTCTCTCCCAGGAGCTGGCAGTCTTCCCTTCCCCTGCCACCCTGTGGAGCTTCCACCTTCTGCTGGCCTGGGAGCTCTACAGCTCAGTCTCCAAACCAGCCCTTGCTCCGTGACACCTGCAGACCACGTTGGGGCTGGACTGGAAGGAGCTGCCCTGACACGTCTGAGTAACACACGGCAACTGCAGAAAGCTGGGAGAAGCTGCTAGAGATAGTAAGAGATGAATTGAAATATTAATGTAAAAAAAGCAAGTTGTGTGCTACACCACCTACACCCATGGATTACAAGAGTGCATTTCTTAAAGTCATTTGGACTTTGATCGCGATCAGCTTCCAGCATTCAAAAACACATCCATCTGGCCAAGCACAAAGTGTCAGACTGTTAAGTCATGAAAAAGATATAGAAGTATTTATATTTGCCTTTTATTTCTGAGCCTTTCATGTTTATTCACTTTTGGTTTTTTAAAACTTTTCTTTACAAGGAACTGAAATATAACTTCAAAGAAGGGAAAGAAGAACAAGGAAAATGCCTTGATTCCTGAAATCAGACACGCACCAAGAATCCTGCATCTTAAAGTCCAGGACACGAGCAAGCAGAGCACAAGATCCTAACTTTCAGTAAGCCTTGTTGTATAAAATCCTCTTGGGCACTTACTAAATTCTTAGTTTTATCTTAAAACTCATTCAAAAATTTAAAATTAGTTCGTTACCTTCTTTGCTACTATACAGGAAACAGCACTAGCATCAAAACTAACAGACATGGAAATTCAACACTTTGAAGTCCTGTAATACCGCACAACTACTTTGTTTCATTGGATTTATGGGCTTTGCTCATGCTAACGAGACAATTTTAACTATAAATTAAATCTTAACTTCCAAATGTAACAGAATTCCAACACAGAGCAGAGCACCATATGCACACACACACATTTACTTTTATTTGCACTGCACACATAGTCGAAACAGAGAAGAGACTCACAGATCCTTCTGACTGCCTCAGTGCGAGCCTGCATGGGGTGTTTCTGTACAGCATGTGTTGCCTTCATTTATTTAATCACCTGCTCTCTACCAGCACTCACAAGATTGCTCCTTGTCCCATGGTCCATGCAAAGCCAACTGGCTCGTTCACACGTGGTAGAACAACAGGCTTGGGAAATGCTGCGCTCTGAGGGTCTGGGTGCTTAACAGGCACCACACTTAAAATCTCTCCTGGAAATGTACTGTTAGCCAAAACAAATCATTTTTGACACCTCTTTAAAACATTTGGCTATCCTTTCCCACCAAATAACCAAAGGCAGAAGGTATTTAAAACAAAAATGTTCACGCAAGACAAATGGGAAGATTGAAGTCTACAGAACTCAAGTTACACCTCATTGTGTTTGGTCTTTGCTGACTTCACCACACCTGCAACTACTTAATACATCTCTGCACAATCTCAGTTAAAAGGGTCATCTTAATGTCCCAGAACCAAGCTTCATTCTAGCTACATCAGTGTAGTAATACATGGCACACTAAGCCAGTGAAAAGGCCCTTTAACTAACAGTTTTAGACAAATTTCATGGCTATATAAGCACCTATGCGTGCACTGCCTTATTAAGCTCATCTAAAATAAAAAATGTATTTTAAAGCGAACAGGGCTGAGACCAAAAATCCATGTTTTGGACTGGCAGCACTTGCAACCAAGCAACTGCACACAAGAGTGCAGCTCCTGGAAGAATAATTGATCAGCAATGACAAGCAAAAAGCATTTTGTTGTTTCTCCTTCCCCTTCAATTGCTGCTGGCTTTTAGAGTTTGCATGATGAAATTCTTTTTTCCTGAAGGAAAAAAAGAGCTCCCATGAGGCAGCTTTAACTACCTCCCATGTGGAATGGGCTTTTCTTGGAGCAAATAATCCCATTTATTATTATTCATACCTTTAAAGAGAAAGAAAATTCTTTCCCTGCTCAGCCCAATAATGATGGAGGAGAGGGAGAAAAAAGGGGAGAAAAAAAGGGAAAGAAAAAAAGTCCTCTCACTTGCTACTTTTGCCAGCAACCCCACTCAATTCAGACCAAGGGCAGCAATTTTGTCCTTTTTGCTTTTCCTCCTCTTTGATGGAAATCAGTACCAGACACTTGCTCTGACCCAGGTTCTTTCACTACATTATCAGAGGTCTACCCTTTCCTTGTCAGGGATGAAACAATGTGTGCTAATAAAAGAAAACAGAATTTGTCTGGTCTGGAGGAGCCAGTTTGTCACCAAGACTTTGCTATCAGTAAACAAAAACAGAAACTTTTATGTAAACCATCAGGATTTTGGCCAGTGTGAAAATAACTGAGCTACTGTCTTCTTTCAAAAACTATGTTTGCATTCAGTCACCCCAGACAGCAGGAAAATCAATTGCTCCTTAAAACATGATAAGCATCTGTGCAGACAGTGTTAGTACCCAGAGATTTCACAGCATGCAGACTTTTAATTGCCTCTCCTTCCTCTCTGCAGATGAAGGCACCTGGAATGCTTATCTCTAGTTGTCCTTACTGGGGAATATATTAGTTTGTAAAATAGAGCAGGGTTACAAAGAAAATTGCTGAATACATACAATGTTTTGACGTAACTTTTTACAAGTAGCCTTACTGTGAGCATACTCCACTCTATCTTAGCATGTGTTTATTATTTTGCAATATAGGTCATACTCAGAGCTCTGAACAACCACACATCTGACTTATAATAGCTTCCTCAATGAGATCATCGATCAGCAAGCTCCAGCATTATATTCCTTTTTCCTCTTTTAAATTTCAAGTTATAGTCTTTTCTCAAACACAGGGGAATCATTTTTTGAACAAACTCAAGTCACTCTGCACACAGCCTTAATACGGATTAAATTACAGCACCCCATACAGACCTTCTTTATTTGCATAAGAGTATATAAAAGTCTGCATTTGCTAGGACAAGGATATTCTCATTGACAAACATAACAACCTTCTGCTCTTTAATCTCCACAGTGTATCAGGAATGTCACATTCCAGCCAGCCATCCATCACTCCAACCTAAAAGTCTTTTTATGATGTTTTTTTATAGGATGAAACTCCTCTCACAAACTCCTCAACCGTAACTTTTGTGGCACTATCAAACTGAATGAAATCTGTTCATCTTTGCAATTTTTCCAATTGTGCCAGAACACTTCTGGGCAATATGAAGATAGACCCACCACATGGCAGAAGAGCAGCGTGTTTCTGGTCAGCAGCTTGGGATAACTAAAAACATGGTAAGCAAGCATCTAGGAAATAGGGGCAGCAAAAGCCATTGCAGCAGGAAGAGGAGGACAGGGCTACAAATGAGGGTTTATACAGCAGCAAGACTGTGGGGGCTATGGAAAGCAGAGGGTACACAACCTAATGTAAGTTGTTAATGACCAGCCTATTTAAATTGTCCTTTCCAATGGCAGACAGTACTCAAATATTAGACAGGTTTCTACCAAGAACATTCTATACTTATTAAAATGTTTAGTATATTTATATATGTATTCTTAATGTGTGTACATATTTATTGTGATACATGAAACGAAAGAATTCTGTCAAGTCTCACCTGTTCTAGATTAAAGTAGTTTTTAATCTGAATTCATAGAGCCAGCTTTTTCCCCCCCTATAGAAGAGCTCTATCCATCGACACGTATCTCTACACATCCTGACTTGCCATGTTACAATTCCACCACCCCAAAACGAGCTGTGGGGTAATATGGTTGCCACACAGCCTGTTGCTGTTATATGTGGTCAGAATGCTGTTACGTGGTCTATATGCTGCTACAGATGGACGAGAATTCAGATCCTCCATTGTATTTAAACACCAAGGAGCCTTGATGTCTAGAAAACACTTAAAAGAGTGTTGGTACAAATACCTGGTGGTCTTACATAGACTAGCATAACGTAATAAGAAGCCTGATGCAAAGGAGACAAAACAGCAGGGTCTGCAAAGACACGGTATCTGAATAAGGTCAGGCTTGTGAAAGTGCTTAATTAGCAACTATCATTAAAAGTTCTGTCTGTTCCTCCAACCCATCTCTTATAGTCAGCTCCCAACCACCTGTGTGTAGGGGCTTGAAGAGAGCAGGTCTGGAAAGTGAAAGCAGCTGCTCTGGAGCTGGGATACTTTGTTATCAGGGGAGTATCCTTGGAGAAATTAGTAACACTTTAAACATGATCATGACACTGCATGTGATGTGAGATGAGTAACAGCAAAAAGTATGCATCGAGTCAGTTGTATCTACCCCTTCCCCCAACACACAGGTTGAGAATGTATAATCCAGCTGGTTTACGTCAAACAGGATGTGAATCCCTGGGAAGCAGTCCAAATCAGAGCATTTGGTTGAGCCTGAAAAAGCAAAGCCTCCGTTCCCAGATCTGTCCCCGATTTGGGGCACGTTACTACTGGCACTCTCTATCAAGGTGGATGAAGATACCAACATTCTCTATAAGGTACTTTGTGACCTGTTCATTGGAAGCACTTTTTTATACACCCTATATAAATATGTATGTATATACTCAGCATTTTAAAACACTTTTAAAAACAAAACCAGCAAGGCTATTGTTTCAGTTAAACTACTGCTATATAGCTAGTTTCCTCCTCACATTCCCAAAGAAAACCCATATATCCACATGCACAACATGAATGCGTATCGCAGAGTGCCACGGAGGTCTCAGTGGAATACTTCATTAAAAAACAAACAAACGAAACCCCGAAAGTACATTCCAAATTGAACAAGCAACACTTGTTGCAAATCATTTAGACTACTAAGGAGAGCCACAAGACTTGCAACTTGTCTGAAGGATTAGACAGCATTTGACCAGGAACTTGGTGCACTACACAGTGAATACAAACCACTTACAGGCTTCAGTGGAACTTGGGCATCTGCATTTTTCCCTTTGGCCACAGGTTTTTGAACTTAACAACTTGAATCTAAATCAAGAACACTTTAGGCTTCCAAGAAAAGCCTCTGAAGGGAACAGGATTTTAGATTAATATAATTCTCATGGAGTCATACCTAATGTTGCATGTCACTAGGAGACAGAATTCCCTGAGTTTCAAGAACAGAAACAGGTTACACTTTTCCAGCAAGTCCAGCGACTCCTTGATCAAGATTTTGTGTATCCACATGGTTGATTACTTTTTGGCAGGACAAATTAACCCTTGCTGAGCCCAGTACCAAAGCCACTATACTGCTTCCAGCTGTACCTAACTCATGCATTTAAAGCTAACCTGATTGCCATCAGGCATCACATTCCTTGTGACTACAGCATGCACTGGGTTTTTCTCTTTTTCAGCTTACAACACTAAACTATGACCATTATAACCACTTGGTTTAAATCATCTCGCAACACTTTACCATGAGCCAGGCTAACAAAGATGCTCCTCTCTTCTCACAGGTGGGTGGTTTCTACTAAAAAGGAAGCTCCTCTTTTTCCCCCCCACTCCCCTGGGATGAAGTATCCATTGCCCTCATGCTAGCAACAGTTCTCGAGGAAGGACCAGTATTTAGTGAAAACTACCTTAGGTTCATCAATTACAGCAAGTAATCCCACTTGGGATCTCCAGCAGGATTTCTGTTACCGAAAAACTGCAGAAGCATATGAAGAATTACTGCTAGTTTTTTGTTTTCAAACACCTGACAAAAGATGATTCAGTCCTGAATACTAACTATATTTAAAAATGCATCACAGGAGTCTAACTGTCATGCTGATTTAAACTCAGTGTTCTTACTGTATCAGGAAAAAGAGGCTTTAAAAAAAATTAAAGCTTGCAGAATACGAAAAGGATTTTGTCTCTTGAACTGAGAGACATGCCTGATCAGAATGGGTCTTTAAATTGTATTAGCTTGTTAATAACCACATAATAACAAAAAGAGAATACTACAAACAATAATGTGATCTAATTCTGAACACAGATAGGGAGATTTGAAAGTATTTAGGAAATAAATTTACTTTTTTTTTTTTACTACATTCAACTAAATCAACCATATGAAGTGGTTTAAAAAAATATAAGTTACAGATCTGTCATGGACTATGATAGAAATATTTTTTAAAAAGTGTTCCTGTATACCATATATCAATGGAAAACCTCAAGCCCACTACAAGAGTTCTCATCAGAGCATGACAACCTATGCATATGAAGCTCAAAAAATAACACCTACAGAGATTTGACTTCAAAATGCTCCATGACCAGTCTATTTGGTATCATACTTTGAAAAATTATTAAAGTGTTAAAAATTGTTCAGCCTCTTACTTTGTTTTACAGTCTCTACCTAACACTTCCATTTCCTTGATTTAGGCTGGTTACTGCAAGAAGCAGAGTGTCTGCCTCTAAAAAGATAACTCAGCACCATTAGAAATCCTTCAGGGCCAAGTATCTACATTCTATAAAACATGAGTTGTGGTAAGCAGAGAGGAGAAGTCCTTCCACATAACTTCATATGCCTTCAAGTGAGGTACGAGAGAAACTGAAGCTCCCATCACAGTCAGTAGAATCACGATCAATCCCACCTCCAGAGGGAGACTGATGACTTTTCTCAAATGCCTTGAATGTGATCTGTGTCTACAGGTGCCTGTTTTCCTCCAATACAGACGAATCCTGTTCCAAGAGTAACATTTTCCCATTTATGGTATCCAAATTAAGCATATTTACAAATATTACCACCTTTGACTAATGTAGCAAGCCTATGCAAAGATTTGACACCATTATTTTCAAGGCCGCTGCTAAATAAGATAGACAAGTTTGCCCTAAAATTTACTAATTTACTGTAGTGGTTACTGCAGCGTATATAGTCCAGTATTGCACAGACAACAAAAATATGCAGACTGTTCCACCCCACAAGATCTTGTGAAACCACTTTTGAAACCACCACAAAATGGAGTTCTATTAGCCTCACTTCTTCTAAAGTCGTATTTTTGTAAAATTGATCTACAACACTGAACTACTTTTCACACAAATCCCATAAGCTAAAGCTATGAATGACCAAATAATACATAGCTGCCTTTTCTGCAAGCCTGAACCTCTCCATCGGGTTTTATTAATAGCTAACACGCAAGTCAGTTGTGTCATCTGCACACATCTGCTTCTTTCAGATATATTGAACGAAACTTCATCTGAACATCAACTGAGGAAGACAACAATCAAGGACTACTCTGGGGCAACTATATGGAGGACAGATTTATAGAGCAGCACGGAGCAAAGAACAAAAAAGACCCATTCCCAGTTTAAAAAGAAAATAGAACAGTCCCCTGAGAAATGGCCACAGTACTTCCCCCACACACAGTAACACAGCAGCAACTGACAAAGCAACTGGTGCACGAACTAAACCAAAGGCTAATCTTTCCTTTCCCCAGAAGAGAAAAAGAAGAAGGTATTTATACCTATATTTAAAAAAACCACACACACACATTAAAAACAAAGCTAAATGAGCACTGAATCTAGGAAAACTTGGCTATCCATCTCTGTTAAAAAAACCTAAAAACATGCAAACAAATATTAAAGCATATATTAATACCTCTTCACTCACTACTGAAAAGGAATAACACCTAATAAAAAAAAAAAATGAACATTTATCTACTTCTTACATAAAAACCCAAGAGCCCAGGATCCACCCAAAGTTAAGGATAATTTCAGCAACTGCCATGAACTACATCCTCTGACTCAAATCTATCCTAACAAGCAAAATCATCTAAGCAGTAATAGATACTGGTCTTCTGCGCAGGACTCATCTACATTAATTAACTGTAGACATTTGATCCTTCTGATAACAATCTGCTGCATGTTCTTGTCACAGAATTAGGAGTACTTTGTTCCAATTTAGCTTAATCGACTTAATTCATTTGGAGTGAAACACACTTATACCACAAGAGCTAGATGGAATTGAGATACTCAGCTGCAAAACTGCACTCCAAGGCAGTTATCTGCATTTAGATTATAGCTTGCTCTGTTGTATTTGAAGATGCCTGGTTGTCCTAGTCTGAAGATTTCCTAACCCAAAGAAACAAATCTCTTGCATTCACCAAGAGCCAAAAAATTGCCATCCCTCTGCCTAAGTCTCCAGGGTCAATCTGACATAAATGCTGAGTGCATCTAATACACTGACAGGACACTGATTACTGTTCAGAGGAGAGCAACAACGGTGGGAAGTGACAGCAACACATCCTGCCTGAGCCTGGCAGCACCCTCACCCAGTGAACAGGAGGCTCAGATTCCACAGCCTCCTGCTGGAATTGGCCACTGTGGAGATGGGCATGCCAGTTTGTGTGGCCACAAAGAGCAAACAAAAACATAGCTTGCCTCTGTAGCTTACTTGTCAGTAGACTTAAAGGAGACAGAGGTGAAAGCCCAGACTTCTGGTGAACCTCAGATGATTTCTGAAATTTGATTTATTGGGTAGCACGAACTGTAGGCAGTATCTCAGCACAAGCACACACACTGAAAGCAGACAGAAATTAAGAGGAAGTCCACCTCTCTTTCTATCACATAAGGTGAACTGAAAGCTAAGCATCTCCACAGAAACAGTAATGGATTGTGAGTGACTGCTGCATATGGGACTTCACCCAGTTTCTTTGGTAATCACCAAACTCCATCATACATAATCAACTTAGTTTACTTGGCAGAGTCAACACTCAAATGTTTTGAAAAAACTGTTGATCACTGCAGTTGTACATGCTAGATACATATTTAAGAAATATCACTATAAAAGCTGGGAATCATCACCTCTCCTCCAGCTATATCCTGTTCTTTGGAAACCAGGTGAAGGTGCCACTACATAAATTCAGGAAATTAGACCAGTGCTCTAGATGCTTTTCGCTAGAGCTTTGAATCAAGCACACATAGGAGTTTCAAAAACTGTGTCTCCTCACATACCAATAAGCTACCAGACACCCAACACAGCACTTAGATTAGGCACTGCAATTTGGTAACCTGAACTCTTGTCATTAAGGTTCCCGGATTGTAAGCACTCCAGTAAATGAATGGATCTAACCCAGAGAGTCATACTAAATCAATATAAAAATTAAGTCAGGAATAAGTATGATGTTTTAAGTTTATAACTTACCTTATTTCAGGCAAACGTTCTGTTGCAGGCTAGCCCTCCTGATTATCATTTCTGTTCCAGCAATATTGTGTATTTAGTTTGTATGTCTTCTATTCTAAACAAACTGAAGCTGTCTAAGAAAAGCGATTTATGTCAAGATTTATACTACCTGGAAAAGCAGTGAAAAAGGTTTACCACTTCAACAAAAGGACACCATAAGTTCATTTGGGTCAATACAGAATATAATGGCAAGCACTATTTTTGAGTAACAACTCTGCAGGTACACTTACTTCACAATGACTGCCACACTTGGGAGTTATTCTACAAACAGACAAGCCCTAGAGATATTATGTTATTGCTCTCCACTTGTGAATTTGAACAGGAATTTTCCAAATTGGGATCGCTGAATTGAACTCTAACAACATTTCAACTTTTTATTTGAAAGTTGGAAGGGCCCAGTGTATATAAATACTGGCCAACAGTTATATCTTCCCTTAGTTTTGTAACTTTAAAAATTCAAACATCTCCAGTATTTTAATTTTGACACTGTAATAGCTACACTTAGATCTAATAATGGTCATGACGTAGACTTCTTTAAAGACTTACAAGGCTTCTCTTCAAAATTCTTTAGTTTTAACAGCCTAAGTAGAGCAAGAATAGGCATTATTTAAAATATACGATTATTCTAAGGCAAACAAACCTGTAATTATTGTCCGAGATGGACAATACAATAAATAAACTGTACTGCTCTCTATAAATGAGCTCTCTACAATTTTTTTTCACATAGACAATTTCACGTTCCCTTTCAGACAATAAGCAGCAGCAGTTTACACATGCAACTCTAAAAAATGTCTTGCTCTTTAATTTAATACCTTTTCCTGAGTCTTCCTATTTTGATGTAAACTAGTTACTACTACCAGACTAAGGGAAGAGAGAATGCCAAGAAACATCCAGTCAAATAAATAACTTTTTTGCTACTAAAAAATATCAACATTTTCGTGTTTCACTTCAATATAAACAAAGCAGTTCTGACTACTGCAGTACAACAGCAGTACCCCTGAGATTATCCAATTTTTTCACCTCAGCATTACTCAAGGGAAGTCAGTGGCTATTCTATACAAGCAAATTGTTGACTAGCTGTCACACTAACCCCTGATGTTGCATGGCAATCATTTATGAAGAACATAAAATTTGCTTCATATTATTGGTGAAGACCTATTACTGAAACTGTTCACACCTACATACTCTTTATACTTTCACCTGAGACAGGCAGTTATCAAGTAAGGAGAATACAATTGCACTTTTTTCAATTTAGTTAATTGGTATAGAATGAAGATTTGACTACAATATGTAACTTTAAAAAAAAATAAGTTACTGCTGTAACACATGAATGAACAGGACAAACGGCATGTATATGTACACACACACAAACACAGAAAGGTTTAGTAACTACTAGAAATAGAAAACAGGATTGAGATTTCTGCCATGCTGTTACCTCCCCTCAATCTCTAAATTAGGTTCTATTTTAACCTTATCTGTAAAAATGCCTGACAGCTGCAAAATACGTCTCATCTCATTTTCTACTTTGATCTTTCATTTGTATTTATTTCTCTCCATTCCAGGTTGGTCACTATTCTTTACAGTCTTATTACAATTATTTAATAGATCAGCATAGAGCTAAAGGGCACTAAAAAGGTTTCCAGAAGTTCTATTATTGGCTTTTCGCTAAAATTATCTTCTTTGGCCTTGTACTTAATTCTTAGTATTTTTGATTGAACCCTGCCAGTTTTTTCAGGACTTCTAGATGATACTGAAGTAAATCATCCTTTCCTTATGGATTAGCTGGTCCGACCTCACACAGTATAGCTGCCCGCAGTGCTATGCCTGCATGTGGGAGGCATGCACTTGCACCAAAACCTGTCTTTCACTACAGTGTGCCTCCTTTCTAAACAAGGCTTTTTAGTATAGCTTCAGAAGATGCATGAACCATACAGTCTTACAGTTTAAGTCTCTATGCCCTGCATTAGTCATGTTTTCTCACCTTATCCTTCCATTATTCTAGACAACCAAGAGATAATTATAAACATGGGCTTTCTTTGTGCATGCATCAGACAGACCTCCAAACTCCTAGAGGAAGCTAACTAGTTGTTTTCTATTTGGTTCACAACAGTAAAGCCTAAGAATTTGTCAAGTGAAAAGAATTAGTAATTTATCTATTTGCATCCACTAGTTTTCAATCACACAAGAATTCACTGGTACCCATCTGAAGATGACCAATAAAACACAATTTTTTTTCCTGTCTTCAGAATAGCCTTGAATCAATGTCAAATTGACAGCCTCACATCTGCCTCAACTACCCATCTGCAATATAGTTTTGTAGTGTTTAAGTAATTAACTTCTTTAACAGCAAAACGGCAACTTTATTTCATCTGTTTTCTAGTGCATTTAAAACAATAATAAAACATACAGAAAGACTGGAAGAAAATCCCTCTGCTTTATACTGTCAGTGTAAGGTTCTGTGGCTAACCACATTTCTCACCCAGTGGAATTTTAGTACTGTGGAGTCCAAACATATGGCTGTTTCATGTTACATTGGTTTTCACACTTCTGGCATATGATTTAAGTTTCCCACTTCCTTCTTCAGGACATTAAGCAAAGTTCTAGAACTATCCAAAATCTTCATGTAAGCAGCTTCAGTTTCAGCAAGAATTTTATCAAGCTCATTCCGTGAAGCTACCTTTTGGGCCAGGTTTTCACATACACGCTCCAGTTGTTCATTCAGGACTTGGATTTCACGCTGGAGTTTATTTTTTTCCTCTTCTTCTTGCTGGATTTGTTTGTTCAGCTCTTCTTTTTGCATACACAAGTTTTCAATGCATTTTACTAGCTCATTATTATAGCCCTGAAGAACAATTTCCTGCTGTGTCATCCTCCAATCCACTCCTGAACTCTGCCACTGCTCCCTGAAGTCCCCTCTCAGCAGAGCACTCTAAAAAAAAATATAAATAAATAAACAAACCCACCAAACAACAGAAAGAAGAATTCAGTAAGAGAGTTATGAATAACGCTACACTAGCACAGACAGAGCCACAGGGACAAATGCTTTGTTCAAGGTTAACATGCTAGGACGGAGTTATGCCACATCAGGAAGGGAGCAGGACAAAAGCTGGCATCTACACGGTACCTTTACTGAAAACTGGTCTCTCCTATGATAGATACCCTCATAGCAATGATGCTTTGTACCTCAGACTTCGAGGGTTTGGTCGGAAATAACCAAATGACCCTTTCTCAGGAGCAGGCTCAGCAGTCACCGCCACCAGCATCCCCTCGGCCTCTGACGAAGATCTTCCTCGCACCCCGAGCGCCAGGCCACCACGTCAAAGCGCCCAGGGCCACCTGAAGCAAAGCCATCTCCTCACGGGCGCCGGGATGACGGCTTTATGCGTGTGCCGCGCTGCTCGCCCGCCGGAGGTGGCCGTTACCGCCCGTCTGGCGGCCGTTAGCGCCCCTCACCCGCTGGGGGTTTCACCGCGCCCAGGCCGTTCTCCCGCCAGCGCCTCGCTCCCTCAGCGGCCGAGCGCTGCGGCAACCGTCAGCATTTCTTCAGGGGCCAGGAGCAGAGCCCCGCCACCACCCGTGGGGAGAAACCGGCGCCGCCGCAAGGGCCGGGCGGCAAGGCCTGCCCCGCGCGGCCACCGCCACCTCCCCAGGGACATTTTAACCACCTCCTCACCCCCAAGCGCTTCCTCACAGAGGACGAGCCGTACACAAAATGGCTCCTGCCTATACATCAAGTCCCTGGGCGGAAGGGGAGGAGGGGGTAGGTAAGAAGAGACCTTCCCTTTCCTATCTCGCGGCCGGGCGCCGCTCCCCCCGCCCCCCTGCTTGTCTCGCAATTCCCCTATTGCCCCCACCTGCCTGGCGTTCCCGCCCTGTTGGCTCCTAGCGAGAAAGCCGGCTCCCCCGCCGTGGCCCGGCTCCCTCTCAGCCCGGCCCAGTCCAGCTCGCCCGCGCACGGAAGCGAGGCGCGGCGCTACCGGCTGCGCGGCCCCCCGGGCGGCGGGGGCTCCTCTCGGCCAATGAGCCGGGCGCGCCCGGCCAACAACTGCTCTGCCTCGGAGCCGCTGCGTGAGGGATCACGGAAATACCCGAGCGTTTCCGAACGCGGCACCACCCTGACGAGAGCGTGAAAACATCTCTACGGAAATAACCGATGTTTTCCGAAGACAGGTAGCGTTCGGGAGAGGCGGACGAGGCGGGCCAGCCGGTGGGAGGAGGAGGGAGGGAGGAGAGTTACGGAAGGAGCCGATGTTTGCCGAAGGGGGAGATTGAAGGGTGTTGGGCTCGGCGAAGGCAGCCGATGTTTCCCGAAGGCAGAGTCGCCCGAGAGCAAAGGGGACAGAGGGGACGGAGCGTGTCGGAAAGAGCCGAAAAGAGCCGACGTTAACCGAGCGCAGCGTCGCCCGAGTTTCCCGGATGTAGTTGGAGGAGCGGCGGCGGCGGTGGCGGCGGGCGCAGCGGGGGGAGGAGGCGGCCGCGGCGGCAGCAGCAGCGGCGGCAGCGGCGGCGGCGGAGGGGTCGTCGGTGCTCCCGGAGTGTCTTAGCGCGCGCGGGGCCGAGCTGCTGGCGTCTCCCCCCCTCGCTGTGCGCGGAGGAGATGGGCCCGTGAGCGCTGCTCCCAGCCGAGCTGCCTGAGCCGCCCCCTCCCTCCCTTCCCCCCTCCCTGCCCCCGGTCGGCGGCGAGGCGGAGCGCTGCCTCCGCCTCCTCCCCCCTCGGCGCCTGTGGCCCAGCCGCGGCCGTCCCCTCCTGGTCCCCTCAGACTCACACACACAGGCCGGGCATTGATGGTAATGTATGCGAGGAAACAGCAGAGACTCAGTGATGGGTAAATCTCTTCCTCCTCCTCTGGCCCCTGGCCCGGCGGGGTCTCCCCCTCCTCTCCGCCATGTTTGGGCCCCCTTCCCCGGCGGCCGGTAACGGTTGTTCGCTAACGTCTCTCTCTTTCTCTCGCTTTCTCTTTAGCTGTCACGACCGCAGGGGGGACTCGCAGCCCTACCAGGTACCTGAAGCGCCGGCCGCTAGGCGCAGGGGAGGAGAAGTGGGGGGGAGCTACTCCAGCGGAGGCTTCGGCCGCCGCCGCAGGCCGCGGTGCAACAGACGCCTCGGTCGCGGGCCTCGGCGCCGTTTCGGGCCCGGGAGGGTGGAGGGGGGGGGAGGCGGAGGCCACGCGCGGAGGGAACGGGGCTCTGGCGCTCTTGGGAAGCACACAGGGCCCGGGCGAGGAGGAGAGGCCTAGCGCGACCCGTGTAGGGCTTGGGCCTAGGAGTCGGGCAGGGTACGGTACGAGGGGCGGGAGAGCGAGCCGGGGTCATTTGCAGTGGAGTGGAGATCCAGGGGGAGGTGAGTGTTTTCCTCTTAAAAACAAAAGGCATCTTGTTCTTCCCCCACCCCCCTCCCCAAGTCCTTTCTTCTCCCCAAAACTGCTGCTGTGGACTGTAACCTGAGCAGGGCATGGTTTTAGACCCTGAATAACTGGGGTTGCCAGTAAGGCTTAATTTCTGCAGTTGCCAGCTGCTAGGCATGTTCAGAAACCATCAAATCCTGAAGCTGTCGATGATAACTTGAATTTTTGTTAAGGCAGATACTGTATTCCTCTGCTGTGTCTACTGAAAATAAAACCAGTTCTCAGGGTGTGAATCTGGAGAATGCCATATATTGTGATATTGCTCTCCTTAGGGTACAGAATTGAACTGTTTTATTACATTTCTGTGTATTTGTATCACTGTGAAGTGTAACCTGACAGTCCAAGGCAGCTGTCAGTGACAGATCACATAAATGTAAACACTTAGTGCTCAGAAGCTTCAACTGCAAAATCAAGCAGGTCAAAGCGAGGCAGAACATGTAATTTTTGGTAAATACTTCAAAATGAATTGTCACATTATGTATTTTGGGCCCACTGAATTCTATGATTTTTTTATTACATGTGCTAGTACTGAAAAAACCTTTCAGAAGTTTAAGGTAGTTGTGAAACTGAGTGGGCTTGACATATTCAAAGTTTATACTGATTCATTGTAACTTTCTGTTTATATTCTTAATACCAAGTGGAGACTTGTGCTTCTCCCAAAAGTCCAGAACTACTGTGGCCCATTTACTGCTGAAAGTGTGTAGTCCATTAGTGAAAAGATAGAGAAATTAGTTTTTTTGTAGCAGCAAGTGTTAATGTTGGATGTAATAGTGGGAGAAAATGGTTTGAGTTCTAATTATGGAACTTGTTGCTTTAATGTGGGTAATTAAAATCAGAAAGACAAATGCTGATTGTTTAAATGGGAAATGTAGATTAATTAACTTTAAAAAGTGTTTTGGAAAGAGATCTAAAATTTACAGATAACATTTGAACATCAGTTCTGTAACTTCATATCTAATGTAAATGCCTGTTCTCTTGTGATCTGTTACAGGCTCTTAAGTATTCATCCAAGAGTCACCCCAGTGGTGGTGATCACCGTCATGACAAGATGCGAGACACCACAGATCCTTCACCACCAAATAAAATGTTGCGGCGTTCTGATAGTCCTGAAAACAAGTATGGTGACAACACAGGGCACAGTAAAGCAAAAAGTTTGCATACTCACAGAGTTAGAGAGAGGGATGGTGGTGAGTTGTCTTTAACCTTTATTCAAGCAATTACTAATTTATCATAAATATTAAAACTTAGCCATTATCACTCAGGTGATGAGAGTGTTAACACTGAATGTGCCTTGTACTATGCTTGAAAGACTGCAGTGAAACTGAAGTGCAAGTTTCATAAGAAGCAATCATTTGGGCATTGTAACACCTATCAATTTTCTTATTTTTACAAGTATGGTAGTTTCTGTTAAAACCCCGAAGATTAAATACACTTTTTTTTTTTTTTAACTGGTATGTCTGACTTACTTTAGACATACTGTAACATTTGGTAATGTGAAATAGTGTTCTGGATTTTTCACTAACGTTGTAAAATGCTGTTTTAGAGACTTTAAAAAAATAACTGTGTATTGTGGTGCTATACTGTGTAGTTATGTGTTTCATAGACTAAGCCCTGTAAGAAAGGAAAAAAAGCTTCTTCATATTTAGCTGCTGTGTAGAACTCTTAACAATCAGAAAATGATAATCAGAGATAGTGTTTACTAGAGCCTTTCTTGACAGGAGCTTGGAGAAGAATGTTCACAGTCAAATCAGCCTCCTGTGTTTTTACAGGATATTATAGACAGTAGTAATAGACACAATATTTTTTTAACTGATGGTGTTTTCTACCACTTCCTGGAAAAAGGAGAGAGTAGAATTTTCCTTAACAGCTTGTCATGTACAGATGTATTTATTGCTGCACTATTGTTTCTTCTAATAGTTAAAGAAAATATCTTTAAATACCTTCTAGGAAATACTAGTTCCACAACACAAAGGTGTTTATGGTACCCAAGTGTTCTTACAATTGTTGTTTGGTTTTCCTTCTTTGGATTAATACAGAGGCTTTGTAGACCACTGATAATATGATATTATTGTGTATAAGGATTACAAAAACAGGGATCTTTAGTACACTGGTTTTCATTATATCTAGTCATACTTGAAAGTATAGTAATCTCAGAATTAAATGCATGTGCGATGCCAGTAGGCTGCTATTCTGTACTACTTTTCAGGATGCAGAGGTGTCCTCACTGATTTCCTGTTCACCTGTCCACTTCTGGTTAGTTTTGCTGCAATCAGTAATTCTGCTGCAGTGGAGCTACATTTAGTGGAGTTATGCATATATGAAAACATCTGGAGGATGAGGCTGTGTATGGGGAGCATATTTGCTTATTTATCTGTTGGAATCGTTTTAAGATAGGATATGAATTCTGAAGTTTCTCACTGAGTTCAGCTGTATTGAGTAGTTGGGAAATGATCTAAAGTATGGACGTATACAGTCATGATGAAGGAAAATGAATTATTTGTAGGTTTGTAAGTAGAAGGAGCATTATCCCACTGTACCTTCTCCTTCCCCAGACTGTTAACACAGTGGAAAGTTTCATTTATTCTGATCTGAAAGTGTTATTTTGCACATAATATTTTAATAGACTGGGAGGTAGAAGTAGTCTTGAACATTCTGAGGGAAATTACTAATTTTAAAAGGTGAACATTTTGTACTATTTAATGTAGATAAGTAGGGGTTTTTTGTCTGTTTTTAGTAAGGTTAATGTGGCCCCAGTTTCACCTTTGTAAACTATATTCAAAACAACCAAAGTTGCACTAAATTCTGTGTGTTCTATGTAGTGGACCACAGCTGAGCAGATGTGAGCTGGAAGATACCAACTTTGTCTTTGTTTTACTGAATCTTTCAGTCAGTATGAATTGAAGGTAGGTGTTAGAATATAGGTGAAATGCTGTGGTATTATGGATATTTGCGTATTGCTAATATGCAAAAGACATAATCTAAGAATTTACCATGTTCTCTTTCTGCTGAATTGCACTGAGGTACTATTATTGATACAGTATTCCCTTAGTTTTGCAATTAGAGGCATACAGTGGAAAAGGAAAAAAAAAGTACCAATTTTTAAAAATCTATAATTTTCAGTGAATGCCTAATGTGACTGAAGAGTATTAATTGGCTTTGACGTTACTATAGTTTTCTGGCTTGTTTTCTATTTACACACATCTGAGGGGGAAAAGAAAGTTTTGGGCTTTTTTTTTTTGTAATTGCTGTGCATTTTATTATTTTAAAATCAGTGGTGCTTGATTTGGAACTACTACAAAGGTGTTATTGCCTTCCTATAATCTAGCTGAATTTAACAAAACAAACCTAATTGAAAAATCTCCAGTATTTGTTTCCCCAAACTGAATTAAAGTCCAAAAAAAAAAAAATCTCTTTTCTCTCATCCTTTAGAAAACAAAACAGAGCAAAAATCTGGAGTATTTCTACTGAACATAAAGCTGAATTAACCTAATCTTTCCCTTTCAAGTCAGTGAATAAAAAGTCACTTCTATATATATATATCTCTCAGTGATTTTTGCTCTGAAGTGAAACAGGAGGATTCACTGGAATAGCCTGCTGATACGTGTGACTCAGTCATAACTGGTTCTCTTTTTTTGTGGTAAAGACAACTGGCTAAATGTCATTTAAAGATTTAAATGTACACATATAAAATATAAGAGCTGTAATTAAATTGATGGAAAATTTTTAACTCAAAAATGGTAGAACCTCCCCCTGTGAATACCTCTGGTACCTGTATAAAGGTATTTGTTGTTACAGCTTATTTTTGTACTACTCGTGGCAGAATCTTTTGTGTTTGTAGAGCTGTAACCCATGGTAAGAAACTCAGTTGCTTTCAGGTAAGGTTTTAAAATGTGTTATGGGTAAGCCCTCCATAGTGATACAGTGCAAACAAAGCATTTTTTCAAAGTTGCTTACTGTATGGTTTCTGTGGAAAGAGACCACATGCAGAGATGTTCATTTCTCTGGAGAGAGACTTCCAAGTTTACCTTTGACTAAACGTGGTAGAGTACTTGAAAGTTTTTTTTCATGTTCTTGGTTTCCAAAGAATACTCGTAGGTCCAGCATATCAAAAAACTGCAGTAACTTTGTTTTTGCTTTCAGGTCCTTGTGCATGGGGACATTGTTTCTGTATGCAAGTGTTTAAAACATAATGAACAGCTACCCCCCTCCGTGCATCTCTTATTTATAGGTTGCCTGCTACAGGCAAGTGTGGAGTTTGAAGAGATTAGGGGGTCTTGATGAGACCAACTCAAGTGTGAAGTTCCTTAACAGTAAAAAATAGAAACTTAATGCTAGCATTGT
>VZTO01002871.1:45717-59430 GCA_013400615.1 Syrrhaptes paradoxus | reverse complement strand
ATTAGCATAGAAGCTTTTCAAAGGTATGTTTATGAATTGTGGCTAAATAAATTTGCACTTCTGAAGTAGGAGTCATTTGGACGCTTTGGTTTCTCAAAGATGATGTACTTATCCTCTAAAAACCTTCATGTTAGTATGATTAAAAAAAACCCCAAAAACCCAACCAAACAACAACCAAAAAAACCTCCCAAACGGAGGATCACTTTGGATCACTTTGTAGGTTTATCTTAATAAACTAACACCAATTAACTGACTAATTTTTGAAGACACATTAATTGAATTGCTTTCAGTGGAACAAATACTCTTCTCCCCCTTCTTTGTAAGCAGAGTGATTTTGATAGGTATACGCAGGTACTCTCAGTTCTTGTCCATGCCACTTGCAGCTGACTGCTAGGTTACAACAGCTTTTTATGTGGTTCCAGAGGTCCAGCTCCTCAGTCAGAGGCTGACTGGTCAAAAAGAGCCAATGTCCAGTCTGAAATAATGTGAAATAATTAGTCTCCTAGATACTTAACCTAGCACTCAGGCTGAGATTTTAGTCTTGCAAAAGCCCATGACAGAGTACCAAGTTTTTCTTAAAGGATTGAGGGCCTTAAGATTCTGTTGGAGGTATGACTCGCTGATGAATTGATCAATCTGGCAGTTGCACTAAGTTGTGTATTATTGTCCTTCTCCACATGACTGAAAAATTGAGGGACACTCTTGCTATTGAAATGATCTGTCATAGTTGGATTTGTCATATGCATCTGAATTTCTGGAATATCATTAATCTAGTTACTGTGTTATTAACTGCTTTTATGTACCTCATTCTAGTGATGAAGAGCTCTCTCAGTATCTTCTTCAACTGGTGCAAGTCCTGAAATATGAACCTTTTCTTGATTGTGCTCTCTCCAGATTTCTCTTGGAGAGAGCACTTGCTAATAGGAGAATAGGACAGATGTTGTTTTGGCATCTAAGGTGAGAGTTTTTCTCTTTCATCTTTCTAAAACTACTGAGCCTGATCGGACTTTCAAATATGATTTTTCTTGAGGATTCTTCTAAATGAGCTGTTATCATAGTCCCCTCCAAGTCCTCTTTGTTTCTTTACTTTTGGCATTTATAGATTGGAGCAAGCCATAATTAAAAATATATTACAGTGGTTTGTACTCTGACAAAAGCATTCTAAACTGCATTCGGCTTTAACTATCTGGTGAGTTATGTTTGTATGTAACGTTAGTGTTTATTTTGTCTGTGCTTGCAGTAAATGTACAGTATTTCTGTCTCACAGTTGGGAAAAATTTATATTATTTTTAGAGTCTTAACAGCACATAAAAGCAGTTTTGTGTCATTGCGCTTTTGATGACCAGTTCTGGGAACAACAGATACCTTGCAGAATAGACTAGTGGTTGATTCTGTCTTCAAAGTACAATCCATTTTAATATTTCTAAACAAAAAGAGCAAATACTACATGAAAATGTTTTGGACAATAATGGGCTCTGGTATAAGGTTCAGTGGTGTGTTTGAAAGCGTTCCCCCTCAGGCAAATTTTGGTTTTTCACTTACAAAGATTTGAGAACACACAGTTTAACATCAGTCCTGATTCTTAATGTGATTTTCTATGACTTATCAGTACTACTTTCTTGAATAAAAGGGGTTCCTGAAAACAAATATCTAATTGCTTCTTAAGATTACGGCCTCTAGAGCAGTCCTAGACCTTGAAAGAAGTGGAATGCATTGAAACCAGCCAGTCCTCATGCTGTTCAGCACATACGTGTTTTGTTATTTCTTAAGAAATCTGGCTTTTTGTTTTGTCTACATTAACTATGAGAGTTTTGGGTTGGTTTGGGGTTGTTTTTTTTTTTTTTGGTGGCTTGAAGAATGCTGATCTGTAAATCCTATAGTCTTATGAGAAGCTTTTCTTCTTGCAGATCGGAGGTTCACATACCTGCCGTTTCAGTACAGTTTGGTTTGATACTTGAAGCTTACTGCCGAGGAAGTGTTGCTCATATGAAGGTGCTTGCTAAACAGGTATACACTTCTCCTTTAAATCTTGACTTATCTCATCTCATAACTCACATTCTTATTCCATTGCTCCTGTGGGGCATATTGGTTACCTTGACGAAGCCCATCTGTTGAGGAGCAAGGAAGAGAAGGAAGCATGGGTGAGGCAGAGAAATAAAAGGGTTAAATAGATGGATGAGGGAGCTTTTTTTTTGTTAAAAGCTGATGCAAACACCCCTGAAGTTGTGGTATAATGTAGTATTGCCTGGAAATAAAGATGTTGATGTAAACCAAATATTCGTCTTAGTGTTAATATAGATGTGCCATTGACAAAAATGGGGGAGAAAAACCTAAGATATGTTTGGTTTTAAATACCCTAATAAGTGTATCAACAGATCATGAATAGACACCCCCAAATCATGTTTGAAGGCTCTAATGGCATTTTAGTGAGGTAATTTAGATTGTGACTGTAAATGTCTTTGAAAAATGATCTCTCTCTGGAATGAATGTATTTGCTGTATCAGGCCACAAAAACTACATCAGTGTTATTTCTAACAGTTTTGATACTGTCTACATTAAAGCTATGTTTTGAGATGGATACGGAACAGGAATGTACTGTTGTGCTCTTTATTATTGCAGTTCACAGAACAGTGAAAAGACCATCTCTTACACGTGTGCTTGTTAGTATGGTCAAAATCCTAAAAAGATTAGGTGATGAAATGCTTTAAACAATACACCTAAGGTCAGTGAAATTTTTGTGCACTTCACAGGAAACAAATGTCAGTACAATCAAAGAAAGGGCAAAAAAATTCCCAACTGTGCAAACACGGAAGAAATTCAAAGTAGAAATACTTCAAAAAGTTCCTGTTTGTACAGCACAGGTTCCATTTTGTTCCCTTGTCACTGATGTTTGTATAGGTCCTAGAATAGTGGAAAAGCAGAGCGCTTTTGGTTTTGACAGATGGATGACCTGGCAGGTCTCCATTGCCTCAGTTTTATAATCACACTGCATACAATTTCCACAGCATCCTGTCTGACAGTGTTCAGTCTGTCTGTAGAAGTGGTAAGTTTTGACTCAGCACCTTGTAAGTTAGACTGAAGCTTCCTTGTATAGAAATCAACTTTTGTAATTATTAAATTGATACTGTTTGCTAGAGAATATGTGTATTGCTGCATATGTTAACTGTGGCTAGTGCAAATACAGCTGATTGTTATAACAGCTATTCTATATTGGCTAACAATGTAGATGCAGTGTAGAAATTATTTTTGTTGTATGTGTCTAGGTTTGTTACTGAAGGTCTTTTCTCTGTTAGTGTTACGTACATTTACATCGCTAGTTTACTTTTCTTAGAATTTATGTACCAATAGAAAACTTTCCAAAACACAGGAAGGGGAAAAAGAGTTAAGCCCACCTGTATTGATCGCAAATAATAGCCTTGCTGTTTGACACATTTTTAAGTAACAATATTGCTTAGTGGAGATACTATGATTTGGAACACCCTAGTTGCTTGGGGCATTTACCTTAAGCCTAACTTCAGCAGGATTTTAATGAACAGGCTTTTAAGACTCTGCTTTGTAAAGGTTAAGTATGTGTAGTTCTGTATGTGAAAAATGTCTGCAAGTAGTTATATGGCCATAGCACGTTGTGTGCAACTAACTGGATGCGTACAATGAAGTGTCTGCATTCAGCACTCATCTCAAGTAATGTTTGATTTTGTCAGAGGTAGGAAGCACTCGGTATTTCTGTTGACTTCAGAATGAATAGAGGCACCTATGTTGTGTGCTTTGTTGAAGCAGTGGACACAAATTATATTTCAAAGAAGGCATTTCTGTAAATGTATCATACATTAAAATAACTCACATTTTTGGAAATGTTAAGTCATGCTTTAAAAAATGACTTGAAGCTGAGGAGATTTAATCCTATTGATGTCTTGATTACTTAAGAAAATGGGATTTCTGAGACATGAGCAACGTAGAAAAGGCTGTTCTTATATTTTTTTCAGGAATGCCACCTTAATTGCTATCTATTATTTCTGTTTTTAAAAAGTTGTAGATTTATTTAATACTTCAGTTAACTGTTTTGTTTTGAAATGGGATTTTGCATTGTATTACGTTTAAAATCGGAGCAATGGCTTTTAAAGATAAAATCTCTCTTTCAGGTAGAAGCCCTTAATAAAATGAAGACTTTAAATAGTCTCATTAAGCTGAATGCCATGAAGCAAAGCAAAGCAAAAGGAAAAGATGCAATGCATACGTGTTTGAAACAAAATGCTTACAGAGAAGCACTTTCTGACCTCCAGTCTCCTCTGAACCCTTCTGTTATACTTTCAGAACTACAGTAAGTTAAGAATGAATAAGATTTCACTGTAGCTTTTGCACAGGAACAGCAAAGCAGAAATACATATGCGTGTTAACTTCCTTTGGCTGTATTGTTCAGCAGATGTGCTGTCATAGGGAACTTTTTCTAGAGTCAGAGAAGGTCTGTTGGGAATCTTCCTAAGGTAAAGGTATCTGTAAAGTCAGAAGGTTTTTGTGATCCACCATGAAACTTAATACTATCTTAGTCAATGTATTACCATACCTAAATATATTTAAATACAAGCCTAAAAGTGAATTAGACTATTTTCCTGGCTTCTGTTTATAACAGTAAAGACAGCACTTAAATATAAAGTCTAAAAATTGATGGGAAAGGATATAAGGAAAACTGTTTTATTTGAAAATGTGAGTGCTTAATTTGAGCATTAGATATATGTATGCCAGTCACAGTATCTGATACATTCTGTCTATAACAGATATGTTCATAACTTGCTAAGCACTCATAGCATAGTATCAGAATGAAAGCAGAGATAACATTTAAATACTTCCAAACTGAAGTCTACATGTTCTGTTGTGTTTTGAACAATGTTTAGACCTTTTCAGTTGAATTATTCTTATTTAAATAAAACATTTGTTTTATTTTCTCCTAGTGTTGAGAAGTGTAGATATATGGATTCTAAAATGAAGCCTCTATGGATAGTATACAACAATAAAATGTTCGGAGGAGATCTTGTAGGGATAATTTTTAAAAATGGTGATGGTAAGCAATGCTAAAAATTTTAAATTTTTCCTTTTCCTTCTTCATTCCCACACTTGGCCTTAAGCTGTGTTGCTGTAATGTAAACATGGATTATTCTAACATCAGTAAACAAATTAAGCATCTTCATCTGACTGGGCTTCAAAGGGTAGGCGTTATCAGTCATAATGATATAATTATGGTTAATCCCGCTTTATCCTTTAGGCTCGATGAGTACTTTTAGATAATTTTTTTCTGAAGGCTTTATAAATGTTAGAAAGTTTGTCTACAATACAGAGAAACTGAAATAGCCATTTCAACCTTCTGTTATAGATCTCCGCCAGGACATGTTGACACTCCAGATTTTGCGTTTGATGGATATACTTTGGAAAGAAGCTGGTCTGGATCTCCGGTAAGGATCTCTTGAGAGCTAGTTTATTTGAATGGAGAGTCCACTTTTAGTTAAAAAAAAAAGTAAAGCTTTCCTGTTTTTCCTTAGTACCTTGTCTGCTGTCCCCTTCCAAACATCTGTAATGATGCCCAAAGGTTTTAATTGTCATAGCCCAGGTGGACAGGCTATAGAAGGCAGTTACCTTAACTAATTAAATGGGTTCTCTTTGTAGTTCATTCCCTAGATGGTCCACATTACAAAATAATAGAAAATAAATAATGCAGGAAGTGAAGTGAAACTTGCCAATTTTTCTTGATTTATTATCAAGTAGAATATTTTTCCTAGTGCATCATATCTCTTATCATTTATCTAAGTTCCTTTGCTGATTATATATTCTACTGGTCTCATATAGCTTACTGTTTTCAAAGGATGAAAATCTTCTAGATAAAAATCATTGTATGAGGTAAGGAAACAAGGGTCCAGCAAGCAGGTTTTGTGCCTTTTTTTTTTGTTTGTTTGTTTTTGTCTGTGACCTTTCCAAAAGGAGGTGTTTCATAAATTCCTCATGTAACAAACTCACCTAGTAATGGTCACTGATTTTCCAGGCATATGCAAAAACGGGGACTCAGTGATTATGGGAATTGCAGCTCTTAATTTCTAATACACATGTACAAGTGAGGTACAAACTTAGAACGTGGATCTGCTGGCCAAGAGCTGCCAAGAATTTTATTTGGAATACACCATCAAGGTTCTTTAATAGGTGGAACTAACAGGCAAAACACTCTCTAGAAATTAGTCAGCTTTAAATACTGGTAATTTGGGGATGGGGGAGTAGGAGCTTTGAGATTCTGTATAATAGACTTTCCCTATCTGGTTGAGAATTACTGGAATTGTAATATGCACAAATACAGATTCTTCTTTCTAACATGGTTTGTGCAGCCATGGCCACAAATGAATGTATTACTGTCCAAATTAGTCTTACACTTGCAATCTATTTCCTATAGAAATTAACAAAGGAATGTCTGTCTGGTATTAAATACATAACAGCCTTCATGAAGATGAGGGTCTTGGGAGACAAGTTAGTTGCTTGTGCTTCTCTTATAGGAGGGCTGCTGCACAAAGAAAATTATTATGTTTTGGAACAGTCACTATGGATTTACCAAGCGTAAACTCTGCCTGATTACCCTGATTGCTGTCTTTGAGGGAGGGAAAGAGTAGTAGATGTCCTTACCTTGACTTTAGCAAGGCTTTTAGTGTGGCTCCTATAATATTCTTGCCTTTTGAGTGAGGATGTTACAGTCTGGATGGGTGGACAACTACATACTCTGCCTGGAGGTTGATGACAAGTGGATTGTTACTGGAGTCCATGTTCTTAACCTTGTCAGTATCCTGTGGTGAAAGATTTTTATTATTTAACCATTTATGTAAGAAAAAGTACTTCCATCTGTTTTATGCTTATCACCTGCTAATCTCAGTTGCTGTGTGTTAAGTTGGGGTTGTTCAGCCTGGAGAAGAGAAGGCTCCAGGGGGACCTTATAGCAGCCTTCCAGTGCTGAAAGGGGGCTACAAGAGAGATGGGGAGGCACTCTTGATCAGGGAGTGGAGTGGTAGGACAAGGGGTAACGGTTATAAGCTAAAAGAGGGTAAATTTAGATTAGATATTGGGAAGAAACATATTTTCCTGTGAGGGTGGTGAGGCACTGGCCCAGGTTGCCCAGGGAAGTTGTGGATGTCCCATCCCTGGAGGGGTTCAAGGCCAGGCTGGATGAGGCTTTGAGCAAGCTGGGCTAGTGGAGGGTGTCCCTGCCCATGGCAGGGGTTTGGAACATGATGATCTTTAAGGTCCTTTCCAAGCCAAACCATTCTGTGATTCTGTATTTTCAGTTGTGTTTTTGAATCATAACTAGTGGCTAGTGACTCAAGAGTAAGACTAGATTCTATAGTAAGATGAGGCTGGCAGGAAAGGTGATATATTTAAATCACTACTCTATTGCAAAAAAATATGTTGCAGCTTCCTTAAAACTTCACTTTTGAATGCTATTTCAATGTAGTAGTTCTAACACAGACTTCATAAAGTCAGTGGAGAAAAAGTGAAATGTTCTAATGCATTTGTAGTGAAGAAGTTTTCATGGCCTTGAACTCAGCCATATCTCATGCTAAAGCTTCTGTTTCTGCTTCTTTTGGGCAGGTTTTGTGAGGTTGTGAACTGACAGTAGAAATGAAAACTAATTATTTAAGTATTCTGTTAGGGCAGAAATACTCCATTTGAGAATAATTTTCTCATTTGCTCTGCTGCTCCTACAAAGCCACTTTTCCACTTTTCTAAAAATTAAGTAATAAACCTTTCCAAGATACCATGAGTACAGGAGTTTCTAGCATTTTTTTGAGCTCATTTCATGTTTTTTGTGGCTCAAGCATAATAGCATGAGCTTCATAAGGCACATAACATCATCATGCACAGATAAGTAAAATTATAAACTTATTACTTATGTTACTTATGGAAAGATTCCTCTGAGTGAAGTACGGGATAAAGAAAGAATGGGAATAATAAATTGTGTCTGAACATGTATGTTTGTGATGAGGTAGCTGAGTGTGTGTTAAGTTGAACACTGATTTGAGGAAACCTTAGATAATTTATGGCTTTATAAATAGACTGTGAGAAGACTGTGGGGCAAGGACAGCCTCTGTCAGCTGTGGAATCCCAGATGAGGCATTCTTTGGTTGCTGTCTTCCCAGAAGGTTAGTTTGTGGTTCCAGCTAGGGCCACACACCATGCCTAGCAAAAAGGAATAGTGATTGGGAGACATAAAATATGCTTTTCCTGACTAAGGCATTTTTTTCAGCTCAACAAAGGAAAACCAAGAAGTGTCTCTGATGTCCAAGATTTTTCTTAAAATTCTCAGAAGAAAAAAAAATAGGGGAAATTCCTAGTGCGAATTGAAATTCTATAATTGGCCTCTTCCATTTATTTACTTAACTGGGAGCATCTTCCTTCTATTCATCCTCTCTAAAATTCTGGGATTGCGGCAGGGTTACAATTCTGTGTCTATCGAAGAGAGATTAACTAGGCAGTTGCCAAAGGAAGGCTCTGAAATGGCCATTATTGAAAACAGAATTGAACAAAGCAGCACTCTGAATGCCTGGAGCATGAGGATGCAGCTAAGAGGGTAAGTTCATGATCTCCACGTTTCAGTCTGTGTGCCTCTCGAAGAAGCAGCTCAAAAATCTATGAATTAACAGCAGTGGTAATGAGTTCTGTTGCCTATTTCATGAGTTCAGACTTATTAGTTTGCTGCTTTTGCTTGGGTAAGAGGCATGGTATCAAGTGAAAAAGTAGTGTCAAATAGATCTGCTTTCCTGAAAAAAATGACTTATGTCCGTACCAATGAGCGGCGTCTTTTCTTCTTGCCCTGTATCATCCTTTGAGGCTTTAGTTTCCCTGAAGCTGTTTCTTCCCTTTTTCCGTTTGTGGATGCATAATTGATTTTGTGCTTTTCAACTTTTTCTACTACAAAAAGTCTGATGATAACTCCATTCAGGTAAAACCAGGGCTGCTCACATGTTTTGCCAATGTAAGAGCAGAAGCACTTGCTGTTTGCCTCGCTCTTCCAATCAATAATATCTTGCTACAAGGACATTGTGCCCCTTCTGTGAAGCATGGATCAAAAGGCAACCAGTATGCTGCCAGCAAGGACTTTGGGATAGGATCAGTTTCCTTATAATTGCACTGCAATCCGCAGTCAGTTATTTAGGAGTAATTTAAAATGAAATCTTAGCCCAGTGTGTGTCTAAAGTAAGCACGATGTTTCCAGTGGGATTTTTTTAGCTCTGGAGAGGAACATGAAATACATATTTTTTGAGAGCTCCAAAGCTGAAGAAGGAGAATAGTTGGTTGGTTTGTTTTTAATTGTCAACTAATATGGGTAAACTGGCCTATTTCAGATGTGGTGTGTTCTGTTGTCTAGGTTCCCGCATGTGCATTCTGGCTAAACATCAGAACAAGACCAAAGTTAGTAACAGAAAAGGAAGTATGTGTATGCAGGAGGATGCAACAGTGTGCTCCAGTAGGGCCTTCATCCTGGGCAATCACTGGGTGGACTGGGGAGTGCACAACTGTATAAAACTTCAGCTGTAAATTGTATCTGCTTCTCTGTACAGACCCAGCCATTAAACAGCAATGGCCACCACCCCAATGAGCACTGCTCTGTCATTTTGAGAAGTGTGGCTCAGAGTTGGTTTACCTTGGACATCAACTGGAGAGAAATTAGAAAACCAAAAAAGCTTATTCTTTAATTAATCCCCATACTTAAAAAAAAAAACAAACCACCTTACTTATTCATTTCTAAGACAATTACCTGAAAATTGAGCAGGAAATAGTTGGCCTGAGACATTACTAAGTATGTGCAGTTAAACTTCCTCAGTTCTTTCTGTAGTTTAATTGAGTTTTGTACTTTAAATATGAGCAATTATGGAACAAATTCACTCAGTTAAACACTATTTATATTGAGGCTGCACCTGCAGAGTGACAAAATGGGACTTTCAGAGGTTTAATTCCCCTGAAAAGTTACAACTATACAAGTTATTTTGCTTTTAAAAAATTATATGTCTGAAGTAACGTGTATGGTCATACTCCTAGCAGATGACATAACTTTCTATTATTTCTATGAGGACTCTTTAAATATTAAAATATATGTCACAGCAGAGCAGCTTAACACGTCTTCCCAAGCGTCCCATGGGGTCTACAGTATCGCACCTTTTAGGAGAGTAATCCTTGTATCATAAAGTTTTTCCACTGGTTTACCTATATTACAACATTTAAATGGTGTTAAAGGAAAAATTAGTAAAGTAACAGAGCAACCAAAAGTCCCAAGTTTGAGGAGTTTGATCTCTGCTGAGTGACCTTTGCTGTGGTAAATTGTCATAAAAGTATTTAGTGCTTAGTTACTTACTTGGACAGATAGAGTTCTCCAAACTACTTTTTCATTTCACTGCCTCTGTATAGTGAGTTTTCAGACACAGACATTAATGGAGGTGAAAGTGATGTTAAGCAGCTGTATGAATGAAATCAGAGCTCACAAACATATTGAAAAATACATTTGTTACAAGTCTAAAGAATGTAATCATTTTTAAACCATTGGACCTGAAGTTACAGAAAATGTATTGATAAATTACTAGAACTTGGTATTGTGTTTGGAAAGACACTGCTCTGGAGGGTTAAACTCCTGAAATAAAGAACAGTATTAAACGGAGTGAAAAAGAAAATCTGTCCTGCCCAGGATTGCTGTATTCATCTGTCTGTGCTCTTTACTGGCATTAAAAAGCAGGGAGCATATCCTGCTGACAGATGTTGAAGTCAGAAAGACCAGGATGAGATGGAAAGGGCCCAGAGGATTTGTCCTTGACTTGACTTCTGTCAAACTGTCTCTCTGACAAGGATGTTTTTTCCTTTAGTTGTAAGCACACTGTCCTCAAGGGGCTGAAGGCTTTCATCATTGCTTGCTTTTGAAGGGGAAGTTGTTGGACATGTGCCCAGTTAAGCTGCAAGTAGGGTGGGTTGAAATGTCATGGAAGAAGGCCAGCATGCACTTTAACCTGTCAATATTTGGCTTACATTTGTCATGTCGTGATAAGGATGGGCAGTGCTTCCTTGTATCAGGAATGCTGGTGTTGGATAATCACAGGCACACCTCTGTTCATTGTGAGAACCCTGTCGCCTAGGCACTTGGGGTTTTTAATTGGGAAATATAATAGGAACGGGAAGAAGGTTCCAAATCTGCATTTCTTTTTTTGTTTGTTTGTTTTGAAGTTGGGTGTTCTTTAAGTACCCTGTTGAATCTGGTTTTCAGTTTGCTTTGTGGCCAGTAGAGAAGAATCCCCAACTATATAGTTATTAGTTATAATATAGTTATTAACTGCTGCTCCAGTTGTGTGTTATCACTGAGGTAGAGAAACTGTGTGGTTATCTAATAGCTGTTAAGCCAAAAAGTTACATTTAATTTCTCTGGGATTTTATTTATTTTTTTCCTATGGCTTGGGATAATAGGCTGTGTTTATAACAGAGATGTGGTTCTGCTTTATGACATTCAAACTTAGTATCTGTTTTCTATGTAAATACAGATAACAACTCCACTAAGTTCTTTTTCCTTATATATACATATATATATACACACACACAAATTTTAATGCCCTACAATTTTTTAAGCAGTTTTGTAAGTTATTGAGTGCTAGCCTATAGCTTGTGTACTGCCATTAGATTTGCATGGGTATCCACTCTTTTATACATGGATCCATGACCAGAATTGAGATAATATTCTTGACCCAAGATGCCTAGCATGAGAGCAGACAGCTCAATTTTTGATGCAATGCTTTTGAAGAGTTCGCTCTAAGTTTCCATTGCATACATTGAGCTCCCGTCTAAGCTGCCATTCCATTTAGCATTTTAAGCATCTGGAGTGAGGAAATGTTTTGGAAAAATACACTTTTCTTTTTAGACACATATCTCCTTGATTCCTATCTTTATCTTTGTTTTATTTTAATGCAATGATGTAGTTGTAGATATTTTTACTAGGCAATAGTGTATGAATGCACAGGAATATTCTTACATATCAGGTGGGTTAAAAGATTTATTTTTTATGCTTTAAATTAGTTAGAGTTAAAAATACTTTATTTAAAAAGATTTCTAGCATTTTAAGTTGAAATAGGAAAATGGGGGAAAAGGATAAGATCCTCTTTTCCATCTACATGAATAATTCAGTCTTGAATGAAGGAGTATAACTTAGTGTTTCACCAGTAAATTAACAAATGAAAATAAAGGGCTCCCTCTATGGTTTCTCCTATAAAATTCCAAGTAATTGTGTTCCCTAGTAAAAGGGAAAATTTAGGGTTGCTTATAATTTCTTTCTTTATATGAATATATATATATTTATGTAATAGGAAAAAAATCAATGTTTTAAATGTATTGCTGGTATTTTGAACTTTGCAAGCTATATCTGTGTATTAGCCTTTGAGACTTGAATGTTCAATGTAGCATGAGTATTCAGCCCTCTCAAAATATTGATACACTAAAGGAATATTCTTGCTATTTTTGTTTTTAACATACATCTATGTTTTGTTTCAGGATATTGCCATATGGATGCTTAGCGACTGGAGATCACTCTGGCCTTATTGAGGCTGTTTCTAGTTCAGAAACCATTGCTGACATTCAGTTAAATAGTAGCAATGTTGCTGCTGCTGCTGCCTTCAACAAAGATGCTCTCTTAAACTGGCTGAAGGAATACAATTTAGGGTAATTTCTATAGTTATTTTCTCATCTATAGTGTAAGCTACAAAATACCTGTAGCTTTTTTTTTCAATATTAAGGAATGTGTGGAACTTCTGGCAGGTTTGTTACTCCTTATTTTTCTAGTATGCCAAATTCTAGCTCATATTCATGGTGCCCGTGGAATTCGAACAACAATGCAGCTGAAATACTGACATTTGCAGCATTTTGACTGCATGTTGTTAAGCTATACTAGATTTGGCAAAACAAACAAACCCATCCAAGTATCCTGGTTTTGTGGGTCTCAAGTCTTGATGTTGTTGCCTTTCATAATATTTGCATTTCTTTGCTCTCCAGAGCTACCTTTTACAGTATTTTCTCTCAAATAAGTTTAGTTTTACAGCATCCTAATAGGCTTCTGGTTTAAACAAGCAAAAATACTTTTTAGTTCATGGCATGACATGAATTACCAGGAGTATGCAGTAATATTGTTTGTCTCTGTGTTTTTAGTGATGACTTGGATCGAGCCATTGAAGAATTTACTCTGTCTTGTGCTGGCTACTGTGTAGCTACTTACGTGTTGGGAATTGGTGACAGACACAGTGACAATATCATGGTCAGAAAAAACGGTCAGGTAAAAACCTCTTCTGTAGGCAGAATAACTATGGTATCTCTGTTGTGCAAGAATTATCTTGAGAATTTTTAATTTCTTTAATGAAATTAAATCCACACATTGTAAGAACTGCTGTATTTATTGGCTGAGAACTGAAGAGACCTTCAAAGAAAGAAAATCTAAGACTAGTGGAAGGACTAACCAATGTCTATTTAGTAAAACATTCTGTATCATAGAATCATAGAATGGTTTGGGTTGGAAAGGACCTTAAAGATCATCAAGTTCCAACCCCCCTGCCATGGGCAGGGACACCCTCCACTAGCCCAGGTTGCTCAAAGCCTCATCCAGCCTGGCCTTGAACACCTCCAGGGATGGGGCATCCACAGCTTCCCTGGGCAACCTGTTCCAGTGTCTCACCA
>VZTO01002871.1:8977-45169 GCA_013400615.1 Syrrhaptes paradoxus | reverse complement strand
GTCCCTCCAACTTAGAGACAAGGATGTCATGTGGGACTGTGTCAAAGGCTTTGCACAAGTTCAGGTAGATGATGTCAGTTGCCCTTCCTCTATCCACCAGCGCTGTGGCCCTGTCGTAGAAGGCCACCAAATCCGTCAGGCACGATTTCCCTTGGTAAAGCCATGTTGGTTGTCATCAATCACCTGCTTGTTTTCCATGTGCCTTAGCATAGATTCCAGGAGAATTTGCTCCATGATCTTGCCAGGCACAGAGATGAGACTGACCGGCCTGTAGTTCCCCAGGTCTTCCTTGTTTCCTTTTTTAAGAGTGGGGGTTGTGTTTCCCCTTTTCTAGTCAGTGGAAACTTCACCAGACTGCCACAACTTCTCAAATACGATGGACAGGGGCTTAGCAACTTGGTCCACCAGTTCCTTCAGGACCCATGGATGTATCTCATCAGGTCCCGTGGACTTGTGCACCTTCAGGTTCTTTAGCTGGTCTCGAACCTGATCTTCTCCTACAGCTGGCGGTTCTTCCTTCTCCCACTCACTGCCTTTGTCTTCTGCAACTTGGGCAGTGTGGCTTGAGCTCTTCCCAGTGAAGACTGAGGTAAAGAATTTCAGTACCTCAGCCTTCTCTATATCCTGGGTCACTAGGTCTCCCGCTTGTTTCTGGAGGGCGCCCACGCTTTCTCTAGTCCCCCTTTTATCGCTGATATATATCTGTAGAAGTTCTTCCTGTTACCCTGTATCAATTGAGGCTGTTCTAAAGAGCTTTTTCAGAACATCCAAAAGGCCTGTCAGTGGTTCAGATTCATTGAATAACAGTGGTCTTAGAGTATCTTGCAAAAGGCCATCATTAAAAATACATGAATTGCAGTTTTGAGCAGCGTAGTTTTTCTGAAGTTAGTCTCTACAGCCCACCTCTGCAGAAATGCTCTGCATGGAACTCAGTACCAGCATAATGCTGTAAGTCTCAAAATGTAGAACCTAGGTAAACACTTAAAAATTTATTTTCCTGTTTGATTGTTACTTTCTACTGTAACTTGTTTGATTTTTTTTTTTTTTAGATTATTCTGCCTATGAAACTTGCAAGGGTTATAAAAGTGAGAGTTTTAGACATTTGCAGTATTCTTTTAAGTTCTTACCTGCTAGAAGAAAGCTGAAATGACCTTATCTTTGATTCTAAAATGGGAGAGCTGCCACAGGTTCCTTGAGATTAATGGAAGTTCTACTATCTTTGCTTCTGACATTATGTAGGAAGCCCTTGAATACGATGGTGCTGAGCCTCATTTCTATCTGGTATTATCAACAACATGTCTATTGGTAGACATCAAAAGCTTAAACCCGAGATAATCTTTTGCATGCTGATTTGTAGGAGTGGTTGCTCCTCTTTACGAGAGTGGATGTTATCACTAACTTTTAAATAAATCTTGAAACATTTTAAAACTGAATACTCCCAAAGGGTTAAAATCATGGGCTGTGGAAAGTAGTGCTATGATTTAACTGTTATTGATACCTGTAGAGATATGTTGTATTGATATCCTATACAGATATTTAAAAAGTTAAATATTTCACTGGATAAATTAATTTTAACTTCTGTGTTGTTTTTTTTTTCTTTTTAGCTCTTTCATATAGATTTTGGGCATATTCTTGGAAACTTCAAGTCTAAGTTTGGAATTAAAAGGGAACGGGTACCTTTCATACTCACTTATGACTTCATTCATGTTATTCAGCAAGGAAAAACAGGGAACACTGAAAAATTTGGTCGGTAAGTATTATTTTGATCTTTTCCTTTTGTAACTGAGATGATCTTTGGTGGTAATTTCCAGCATGCCAGGAACCTATCTGGGCTTGGTTTGTGTGGAAGTATGCTAATGAGCATTTACAATGCTATCTACTTCTTTGAGCTAGAATATATACACAAATGACCTCGTACATCAAAAACTGCAGCTCTGCAGTGGAAAGATACAGTTCCTTTTGATATCCTCCAGCAGGAGATGGCAGATTGTTCTAAGCTCATCTTTTTTTACCTTCATCAGCACTGGGCATTAAGGATTCCACTGTGTGTCAAGTGAGATGAAGCTCTGGACTTAAAAACAGGCTCCCTTCTGCCCTTTCTGTCCTCAGTGCACGCTCAGTGTGATAATCAATCCTGGCCTTTCTTGGATGCTTAGGCATATACAGACCTGTGCTCATTATTCAAGGATTTGCATGCCCCTTCTCATCTTGGGTTTGAGAGCTACAGTGGAACACAAAAGCACATTGCAAGGGAAAACTACCCTCTGGGATCCTGCCTGTTGAGGTGGATTTTTCTTTTTCCCTTCTGTATCATTCTCACCACTTGACGGGAGGGTCATTCTGAATGTTTTGTTCTCACTTTGCTATCAGATTTCACAGGAATAATTTATAGACAGAGTTAAGAAATCAAGTACTTAGGTATGGCTGGAAAAATCTTATGGCTACTTCTGGTAGAAGAAGCTGTACAAATATTTTTAATGGTGTGTCTAGGAAGAATGGAAAACACCTGCCAGTAACCCATGTCTCTCCTGGAGAGTAAGGAAATCAACCTGTAGCTCCATTTTTAAAACCGTGAAGTGAAGACTATTAGGTGAATCTGCTACTGCAAAAGCTGTGGAATACAGAGTAGTTTAAATGTCAGTGGGATTCTACTTTCATTTGAAAAATGCCTTGGAAGATAATTTATTCTTTGAAGTATAACTTGTCCTCTTAATCTAAAGGGCCCTTCCCATTTTTTGTGGAAATTTACAGATGAGACACTGGACAGCGGGACATTTAAGGACATTGAGCAAGTTCTCAGGGGTCCGCATGGTGTGTCTTTATGCCAGATCTGGCAGTCGGTTCTATTTTGCAGGAAGGAATTGCCTTATAGAGACAGGTTGGATTGGAAGGGACTGCTTATAGAGCTTTTGTTTCTCCCCTGGAGATCAACTATACAGGAACATCAGGGTGTTCTGCATAACAAATAATAACAAATAAGGGAGATGGAACATTGGCATTACCTTTGGTGTTTTTGCTCTTTGTGAAAAACAGTGCTTTTTTTTAAAGCTTTTGGTCTCCTGTACCAATGTTGGGCTTGTTGGAGAGGTACGGGATATTTTTGTGGGAATTCATTGGAGGTTCTGTAAACATCTCTGTCCTTTCTGCCCTTACTGTGTTCCTATGATATGTGTGTTAGACCAGATAACTGCTTTTGGAAATCATTACATCTACTTGTCAACTGTGTAAGATCTTACATGTTGTCTTCATTGCATGTGCTTTGTGGTTGAACATGAAGGTTCCGCCAGTATTGTGAAGAAGCATACTTGATTCTGCGGAAACATGGAAACCTATTTATTACGCTGTTTGCACTGATGTTAACTGCAGGGCTTCCAGAGCTAACCTCTGTCAAGGACATCCAGTATCTCAAGGTAAAGTAAGATTTACAGCTCAGCAGGACTTTGCATTTTTCCAGTATGTGAAATTTGATTCTAAGATGAATACCTTTTAATTGTTTTCGATTTCTCTCAAGATTTCCCCATAGTTCTCAAAGCTGTATTTTCAGGTCTGTAGAACAAGGTCTGTAGTCAGTCCTAGCAGTCAAAAGAAACTATCAGTATACATTCCTCTCAACCATTCTATGAGTTCAGCATCCCTGCATCTTAAATGTGGTTATTTCAGGGGTGTTTTATGTCTTGGTTCATGCACAAGCATAGACCTGTAAAGGTGAAAATTATTTGCTTAATTCTTTATTTTAGCTTTAAATCCAGAAAATAGCACTGATGTATTGCTCAATGAATAACAGTTGAAAAAGGGTCAAAACAGAAATAAAACCCAAACAGTACATGGTTTGCGTTGAAAGATGAAAGAGGTCCTCACTATGGTTTCTGAAATTCCTAACAGTGCTTGTTTTCCTATCATCTTAGGACTCTCTCGCTTTAGGGAAGAGTGAGGAAGAAGCACTAAAGCAATTTAAGCAAAAGTTTGATGAAGCACTCCGTGAAAGTTGGACTACTAAAGTGAACTGGATGGCTCACACTGTTCGAAAAGATTACAGATCCTAGAAGATTTTTGCATTTGCACTAAGCTGAATGTTACCTTGATAAGTGTTTTTAAGGGGAATCTGTAGTATGGACCAACAAAACTTATTTTAAATAAGAAAGAAAACAAAACAACAAAAAGTGCTGAAATAATTCCTGAGTCTTTTGCACTCTGCTTCTGAATGCTTGATTCCAAGACTGTCTCTACAAATAGTGAACATCCTGGATAATCAGTTCCTGCTGACTTTGCACGCTGAGAGCTACTAGGCATTTTTAAAAATTCTTTGGTACTTTATAGAGGTGTAAATATTTGTTTTTATACGTTAGGGTAATGTACTGTAACACACTCAAGAGGTTTGAAGACCTCTGACAGAACTGTTCTTTGTTTAGAGCTGGGACTTGAAGAGTAAATTTTTTTTATATCCTAATCTGGCTAAAAGTGACCATATTGTGTATGTTTTTCATATGAACTCTGCCCTACTGGCATAGATGCATTAATTCTACTGTAAATAGCAACCACGGTGTCATTGTACTACAGGGAGCTGCTTAATGTCTTATACTGCTGTGGAAAGAAGAGGAGATATTTGTAAGATGGGGTGGGAAGAGATAGGGGGAGGGGAGGGGGGAGAGATGGGAAGGGAAGAGACCTTTAAAAATGATGCAGCATCCAGGTGTTCAGGGTTGCATGACTTTGTTCCCCTGACATAACACCCACAGAAGAAGCCCCTTGGTAAGAGGAAAGTTAGGCTAGTTCCAAACATGTCTGAGAATCCCTTATTGGCGATAGTCTCCCATTCGGCCTCTGGGGCTTTGTTTTCAGCTCCTTAAGAGGAACATTTATTTCAGGTCCAGCACGAAGGTCCTTCCAGCCTTACACTGAAATTTGCATCTCAGATTAGTTGTGCCATGCAAATGTACTGACTGATGTATGGAAAGATTTCATTAAACATACCGCATATAGTGATTTTTAGAGTATACATACCAAAAAACCAAGTGTTTGGAAAAGCAAGTGTTTATGAGAAAAGATCATTCTGTAAAACACCAATGAGAAGTCATGAATCATTTCTTTCTGTATTTATTAAAAGCTTACAGTAATGTCGCTTTACCAAGATATATATGTTGAAGATGGTTGCTGAAGAAACTGGATTTGTTTTAATTTATTTAGTGGAGTACCAGGCTTTTAGGTGCTTAAATTGAGAGCAAATTTGTTACGTGCAATAGGGAACTGCTGGTTAAAAGATGTAACATACTGTTTCTGAACATCACCAAGATAGACTTTAACTACTGCTTGTTCTCCAAAGAACACTGGTAGCTCTCAATTCTTGTTGAGATTTGAAAGAGAATTAAACATATATATTTTCTTTTTGACTAAACAGTTGTTTTGCATACAAATGTTGTTTTATGTAGGAATTTAATTAAAGGTGGTTTTACTTTGTTGAGAGTGATTTTTTGCTTTTTGTTGTTGTTTTGGGGTTTTGTTGTTTCTTTTAAAGGCCAAGAACCTATCCGGAGCCAGGATAGTATTTTCTGTAGTGCTTTGATTGTCTTGTCCTCCCCCTTGGGGCTAATCTTTCAGAAAAGACCTCTGCTTGTAGAACATTGTAAAAGTAACATAATGGTTTGCGGTTTGGTGGTGGGTGTTTTTGTTTGTTTTGTTTTTAGTAATATGGTAGCTTTTAAAGTGTGCCATGTCCCCCTTTTTAATTTTTTTAAATTTATTTTTAAAGCAGATAGTTTATTTTTATTGTTCCTCCTACTTTGCAGGTGACAATTCTGAAAAAAGTGATTTCATCCTCAGCTAATTCACAGCATATACATTTGCATAAGTAACCATTCCTGGATATGTTGTATTTTTCTGTGAGACAGAGTACTTAGACATCTCTAGTATGTCGTCTTGCTAAGGGACACATAACCTTTCCCCAGAACTCAAGATAAAGTTGGCAAGTTCACCTTGACTGTTGGTGTGCAACGTATGCGACAGGAGGGAGGATGATGGCATCTTCATATTCGTAGCTATAAAGGCAAGTCAGTTCCACCCCTGACTCCCTGTGAGGCTTTGAACAAGTCATTCAAGTCTGTGTAGATTCCCATCTACAATGTGGAGGAAGTAGCATGGACCACCAGATGCAGAAACACCTTCCTGCAGTTACTACTGGGGTATTGCACAGAGTAAAGATGTTTTGTGTTGTGAGATTTTTAAATTGAATTTGACTTTGAACAAGTTATAAAAGTACTTGAGATAGTTAATGTGATTTCCTCACTGTCTTCTTCGAGCTGGCTAGTATTTGCAGATTTGCTCAGTATTTATGTTGGTTAATAGCCCTTGAACAGGATATGTTGTACTTGGTTGTCTTTACCTTCACTACATGCACTCCTGGTGATTTATTAGCAATAATGAGGAAAGAAAGTTAGAGGCTTGTTAAATGGTGTATTTTCATGTTTGGAAGCGGAAGAAAATGATGCATTTTCCTTGTGTAGATTGAACTTGGTCTTCAGATAGCTGAGATAATAGCACATCTCACAAGAATGCTTCTCCAGGTTGACCTCTAGGGGATGAACCTTACATGAAGCAGTGTTCATAAGGTAACCCAGGTTAATTTTGTGATACCTTTGTGTTAAGTTCTGAGTGGAGTAGTGGTTTGGTGAATTGTATTAGTTAATAATTACCATTTTTCCTGGGTTTCTATCATCCATGCTACAGCTTGTTGCATACAGATTTTAATTCAGAAAATAAATAAGTAAACAAACTGCTTTGTGAAAAGGAGGAGAAGACAGTCTGTCCTCCACATTGTGTCATCCATGAGGAGAATACTGGAATTTTGTCACATCAGTCCATTCATTATTTCTGTATTTACCTCCCAATGTCCAGCTATCGTGTTAAAATGTTAGGTTAATTTGTGCTGAGATTTTTTTTCTTCTTCTGGGCCATTATTTTAGACCATTTGCAGATTTCAGAAAGCATCCCGTAGTCAGATTACAATAGGAGAGTTTAAAGATTTTGTGTGTAACAGCGAGTAGAAACACAGCTTTTTTAGATGTGAAAGCTTTGGAAAGGATGCAGCTTTATGCAGCTGTAGAAGACAAATGTAAGCTACAACTTTGGTATAAAACACCTTCAGTTCAAATGCTCTTATGTTAATTACTTTTCTCCAAGTCTACTTCTAATCTGATCTGTACATTTACACTGGAAAAGTTACTCTTAAACCAACTCTTCTTCTTAAGGCCTTCCTTGTATCTGACGGGGAAAAGATACTTGGACTGCTTTAAAAAATAACAACTGAAATTGGGTAGATGTAGCATGTATAGTGTATAAAGTTTTTCTGTTTTTCTTTTGATGGCATGTTTGCTTGCTGGGTTTGCTTTCTTTACCTTGTATTATTTGATTTGTGACAAACAGTGACTCCTGCTTGTCCTGTATTTCCTTTCCAAGGAAGGAGCTCCCATGGATTTGCCCCTCACCAGTGAAATCGCTTACTTTCCCTTTTATGCCTGTGTCAGTTTTATTGACAGTGGTGTGTTGATCGTCAAGTCATTCACATTCTAGTGAATGCTTTCGACAAAGCCTATTCATATATTTAATACAATATATACAATATTTCTCTTTAATTTCCTAGAGCTATTGAAATCAGATAATTAAATAGTACAGGTTCTTAATATGTCAGTCTATGATCATAGCTTTATTCTTTAGGAATTATTTCAAGCCTACATCTTTTAAGTATGTAATCAGTATTTCTATTATTATTCTTTCACAATATAGTGTATTAATAGAATTAGATGTCTGAGATGGCTTTAAAATCTAAAACTGAAATCCTGTGCTCACATAATGAATTCCAATTTTTGGCAAGTCTTCTTAAAATAATTTAAAAAATAACTTGTCTGGCATAATAGAGCTGAGAGATGAGGGAGTAAAGCTGTCGTGATGAAAAACAAGTTTTAGTAGGTGCTGCCATACGGGATAGTGATGCTGTTGGACCTCAGTTTACATGTGGGTTTGTTAACAGATGAACCGTGCCTTATTCTGGCTTGGCTCACTAGGTAAAAGTCAGACTAAGCTCAAGGCAGTGGTTTTGTGGCCTGACCATAAGACCACACTGACTACTATTTCCAGGGCAAAACTGTTTTGTCTGAGGCACATCTGTCTGCCTCTGACTGTTGGTGGATATAATCTGGGCATAAGGTTAGTAGTGAAATTATTTCTGTAACTGGAATATCTTTGCAAATCAGTCACAGTAAGATCATAATCGTAAAAGCTTAAGTGATTTAAATGGAGGTAGGAACTGCTGATCTTTCATATTCTGGGCTCTCAATTCAGAAAACTAGCTTTGCCTTTCCTTAGAAAATTTGTTTAGATCATGTGGATGTGAAAGCTTCCTCTGACATGCCCACATGGGTGACTAACCTGGGCAGCACAGCTAAATACCAGTTAATTCAGGGGCTGGAGAGTTAGCAGAGCTGGATTTTTCTAATCTTTCCATGGATGTTGAGGACATTTTCATATCAGAAACAAACATGGCCTCAGGAATATGAAGTACCAAGCAGATCTCTGAAGCAGATTTCAGTATCCAGTCCAGGAAAGGTGCAGTAATTTCAACCGCTAACGCTTCTCAGAAAACTTGAGCACCGTGCTACTCAATGCATAATAAAAATCTTGTAGCTATTCTTTCCAATGTCACCAATGTATTGTGTCCCCTCTAGAACACTTGGCTAAAAGACAGCTCAACTATATAACTTATTCTAACAAGTTTTACTGTACTGGACTGTCGAATTTAAAATAATGCTGCTGTGATGAGCTTGTCCTTCATCCTTCCAGTCTGTCATTGTGCTTTTCCTCGGGTGATTATGTGGAGAAGTGTCTCCTGGGATTGCTTGATGAAGAGGGATGGGGATAAATATATGTTTAAGTAATGGCATGGCTTATTCTTGGGAAACCTGGGAAGGATTACAGTTTAGAAACAGCAGTCAGGGAAATATGAAAGATTAATTCTGATTTGCCAGGCATCGTTTGGCTTTTATGAAGCAAATGACCGGAAGCAACAATCAAGCACCATGGAAACATGGTTTCTGAGGGATTACAACCTTTGTAGCACAAGTAGGTTTATAAGATCTAATTTTTGGCTTTAGAAGTCTATGTTTGGGCAGGAAGTCTGGGCACTAAACCACTTAAAATCACTAAAGTCTGGGTAGAGGTGAGGAACTGGATACTGTTTTGTTTCTGTGAAACCCTGCCAAAGGTTTTCTCCTACAAACCTTACCTGACGGGCTTTGCCCTTTGAGCATTCTCTAGATGCGTATTTGTGATGTGACCACAGGTATGATGCTGGCAGAGCAGCTCATTTTAGTTTCTGAAGTTGTCTCTTTACCTCCTTCGCATAAGGAGCATTGAGTGTTTGTTTGACGTATCACAAAGGGATCTGAGCAGTATTGCTCAGGATGCTCTGGACTGTGGGAATGTTGTATTCATGGCTCTGAATTCCTCCTGTTGAAACTGTTTTCCATGTTTGGGGGCAGGGAGGGGGGCAGGAACAACAAGAGTGGATGACATAGCTCAGTTAAAGTATTCCCTAGGAACAGAAAAAAAAAAATAATCTGGATTCCAATCTCCTTACCAAACATTCTTTGGGACAAAAAATGGAACAGCTCTGAAAGGCGAGCAGGCAGGACAGAGAGAGTCCTTTCCCCTATAGACTAGTGGCTTGGAAACCTAGGAAGAGGAGTGATGAAACAGAGGTCCAAACTCCCCAGCTCGTGTTCTTTCTACTTGGCTACATAAAGGAACCCTTAATATTAATGGCTATGTGAGATGAAGTTTGTCTGTTCGCTACCAGACAGCAAGAAATGAATCTTGCATATAGAGTTGTGCCAGTTGGCATGGGAGGAAAAGATGTTCAGCTTTGGGGTAGTCTGCTCCAGAGACTGCTTCCACCCTTAACCTATATTTATGAATTCAATAAAGGTAAATAGTCTAGTGTGTGCTGGGACCTTAATGCCACCCACCCCTACCAGTGTGCATCGGCAAGTCACCATGTGGCCCTCCTGATCGTTGCTGGCAGGCAAGTCCTTCTATGTGCTGTGAAGGAAATAGAGAGACACATCCAAAGGTGTTCCCCTGGTGTGCTTAAACTTTGAATACTGTTTTATTTGGTGCTGTACTACACAGATTATAAACCCAAAGAAGGCTTAAATATTTTGTGAGTTAACGATCATTATTGTTCCTTTTAAGGAGATGTGCTGGATCATAAGTTAGGAGTTGAAAGTCTGTAAAAGTTCACAAATTCTAGAAGGGAATTTGAATGTGATCTGCAATTTTTGTGGCCAGGATAGCCTTTAGAAGCCCCCTCCCCCCATCAAATTGCATACCCATACTAGTTAATTTAAAAATAAATAAAAAGTTTAATATTCCAGACCACAAATAACACTGAAACATACCTAGGCATTACAAATAAATGTGATGCACCCAGTGATTCTACATTTAATATTAATTTTCTCTTTTGCAGTTCAATGGGATAATCTTGTTTCCTTGTGAGGAAAAAGAAACTTTGAAAATGCTTCTGAAATGATTCCCTGTTCTTAATAGCTGAGAAACTTTTAGCTCCTACTTAAAAATCTTTGTTAGCAGAGTTTATGCTAGTTAAATTTGTGAATGTGCATCTGCTACATCTGCTAAGTGTGAGCTACAGTATGGCTGTAATTGCTGGCACTGCGTGCAGATTGTGCAGACCAAAGATCCAGTCAGCCTGAATGGATCCAAGCTTTAGTGTTTTGGATGTGGTCAGGTACCGACAAGGCAGCCACAGCAAAACTTTAATCACCTTTACGGACTTGACTTTCTGCAGTCAGTGTACTAGAGCAGGCATCTCCTCCTCTGTCGTAGTGATCAAGCAGGCTGTGCGCAATGAAGCTGCTTGCTGAATGCAACGTGTCACATTTTCGGCAGATGAGGATTTCGCATCTCGGACACATTTTCCCGGAGTGCGGCTGCCTTAAGGAACATACTTCCTCCCGCGATGGCTTCAGCTTTTTGGAACCTTTCCTATGTAAGCATCTCCTCTTGTCTTCAAAAAGTTGATTTCTCCCTTGAGGGCTAGAGCCATCAGAAAGAAAGGTGACAGGTTTAACCTATACACTTCCTAGATGAATGAGATCAGCAGAAGCAATTAGTCTGTGATTTATGAACCCTTTCTGAGGCTTTGCCTATGCCACACTGACCACAGTGTGTGGTCACCTGCAGAAAACAGGACTGGACAGAAAAAGGAGAGTCGGGCTCTGGTGCTTTGATGGCTGTGACAAGCCATTAATTTTGGAATACAGAATTATTGTCACCATTGAAACAAAAACATTAAAAAAATCATAGATCAACTAGCTAGGTAGGAGCCTTCTACTCAGTTCTTTAATGTGCAGCTTTTCTGTTTGTGATCATGCTGCAAGCCTGGTGTTTGCATGAAGACAAATGTCATACAGCTCTGTGTATCTGAATTACAGGCTGCTGACTGAGTAGATCTCACCTGTACTATCATCAAGGTTCTCTTTCCACTTGCATGCACTAATAATTATGCTGGCTAGTAGATAAGCCCTATAGTGCACTATCCCTGAATAGAGATGGAAGGGCTGAAAGAAAAGCACTCCTGATTGAACTATATACCATTATATTTTCTATAAAATAGTACTTCAAAATCAAGACACTAACCTACATAATCCCTTGGAAGAGCTTGCAAATTGGTGCTGAACTGCAGAGAGGACCTGATCTGGCTACACCACTGTGACAGTTCTGTAGGTCCTGATGACTTGAATGTTTTTCAAAAACCACAGCCATGCGATGTTTCTGTAGAAATATATCCAGTAAATTCTGAATCCTCTTTCCATTAGTGTGAAAGTACCATGGGAGGAGGATGCTACATTACTGTTTTGAGGCTTTTTTAGTGGGGAAAAAATCCCTATTCATCATTTACAAATAAGGATCAAGGCCCAGAAAGCATTATTTTACTGCTTCAGTTGCACCTGTCTGCCTCTCAAAGGTGTGCTTCAGTGAAATTGTGGACATTAGAGAAAATTCACAGCTGTAATTCATTAACTCCTTGGATGTTTTGCTATGTTTCCTGTGCAGTTCTTCAGCAGTGCAGCGAGATCAATCCTAAAGCAAAGCCCTTGGTATTAGTTGTTCTGCAATTGGATCAGTCTGAGAGAAGAATCTGTCTCTCAGCATCATTTCTGGCTAGTGTACTTTAATCTTATGTTGAGCTTGTAACCAGCTGCTGTGGCTTTCAAGCTTAATGTAGTTAGCTGAGTAATTGTTGAGACTTGCATGCACTTCCTGCTAAGATGGTAATTTCATGATAATTATCAAAGACAGACTCTTTTTAGGAGGCCTGTATAGAAAACAGCTCTTGTAATGAATGAGAAAAGACACTTTTTGGAAACATGATGATGCAGACACTAAGATTACTTCGTGTTAAGGAAGAATAATATCAAGTACAAAGACCCCAGAAAAGAATTTCAAATCCCGTAAGAATGATGGTGATAACGCAAAGCTAATAACACACACAAAACAGTAAGCTCAAACTCATTTTGGCCTCTTTGGTTANTTTTTCTTCTTTCTGAAAAGTAGTGAGCCTAAAGGCACTATATAGGAACATAAGCAATAATTGTGCTCTGATTCAAGACACTTAGTGGCACTAGCTTTGAACTGTGATTTTTGGCTGCTGCCCCTGCATTGTCTCTATCCATTACACCCTGGAGCTAGGGTTATTGGTGTAACAGAAACTGTAGCAATGTTATTCCTAGAAACACTGTCCTGGGTTGTCACCACTGCCAGCACTTGTGTGTATGTGGAGGAATAGAGGTGCTGCTCCTCCACATCTCTCTTGCTGGATGGCAAGATGCATAGGGAAATGCTTATGAAATAAATATGCAGACACGCAAGGTTTGGAGACCTTAATTTCGTACGTGCTTCTGACAGTGACTTGCTAGTTTTTAGGTCAAATTGTTTAATTAGCCCATAACTGTTTCCTTGTTTGTGACGCAGTTAATACAGCAGAGGTAACACAGCTGTCTGTGCCTTTTTGAAAGATGCTCTAGAAATATTAATAAAAATTCTTGGTTAAAAATGTATACAAAATATAATCTTGGATGTACTTACAGTTTGTTCTTAGGAGACCCAGAGAAGAAGCTCAGTCCAGAAAATCTCTTCTTGAGTAGTCGCTCTCGCTTTTTCCGGCTGTGCTTCCCATCTCCTATGCTTTCCTCTCGGAGTTCCTTCTTTCCTTTGTGCCAGCTCATTTTATCTGTCATAACAGCACCTGCTTGGATGAAAGCAGAAGTCCGAGTAGCTTCTTGGAAAGTCTCTCCCTTACTGCGTTGCACCTGGTGAAGTCTGGATCTGTTACTCTACAAACCTGTAAGTGTCCTGGTTATGCAGAAGGTTTACTCAAGATCAGTGAGCAGCTGCTTTCCATCAGATGGAGCAAATACCTGCTTTGAAAAATCCTGCAGACACAAGGCAACTCTGGATATTCTTACTCAACCACTACTCCAAGTAATTATGGAAAATAGGCTTGGACACGAAACATAATAAATATTTCCCTCTCCGTGCTCTCTTTCATGATTAGGCTAGTTGCTGAAAACCCAGAGAGGAGGTTGCTTGTTTGATAAATGCAAAGAACCAGGAGCCAATGAAACAGTTTCGTGCAGAGAACAGAAGCAGTGAAACAAATGTGAGATGGAACAAACATTGCAAAGCAAAAACCAGAACCCTGAAAAGATGAAGAACCAACTGGGGATTTTAGTTAAGGCTTGGAAATTGTTTCCTTTTGAAAAAGCAGTTGATTAGTCTGCATTTCCGCATTGCATTGCTTTGTCTCCAAGAATTATCCCTTTGGCCTCTCTGATTGAATTAGTCTCTCTGCTCTACATTTGATGCTTAGTAATTGCATTAACTTTTTGTTGCTTGACTTGGAGGGTCACATTCACCCCTTCCTAATGATTGGAAGTGCTTGTTTGTTCCTACCTGTTCAAAATATTTTCCACAAATCATCTAAAACAATTCACACAAAGTTTGTAGGCTTAAAAACAACATGGATAACCATTTTGAACTATGGACTTTCTGATTTTACTCTTCATCTCTTCCTCCTCTGTGTGCCCTCTCCCCTACCCCCAAACCAGCCTTTCAAGGACAGTTCTTAACCAGTCCTTACAGTAGGATATACACAGGTCATAGGGACTCACTGTGCAAATGCTTTGCAGGATCACACCCTGAAACAGTTTTTCATTGTGTTACAATTATTTTCTAAAATTACATGTGGATACACTAACAAGAAACTATAAATACCTTTAAAGGAACAAAGATTGACATACCTTGCTACTCATGCTTGGTAATGAGACACCCAGCTTCCTAACAGAACCTAGGTAAGCCGGACCTGTTTCTCCCACAGAAATGGCATAAAAGAGTATTTATGAAAGAAATTACAAACAGTTCATTGATCTGTAAAAAGAAACTGTCAGTAAAGAATTACTGTGCTATTAAGGAATGAATAACAGTTGTGAATGAAAGAAAATGACACACCTCACAATTTAGACTTCCCTTCAGTTCTTAATTTGTGACAAAATAATCTGCAAGTTCAAGACCCATTTTAGGCATACAGTGGTGCTGAGGTGAAGCTCTTCTGAGCAGATAAATCTGTGGCTAATAAAATCAGCAACTGGGGAGGCAGGAATCTACCTTACCTCTGAGAAGTGAGTTTCAAAGGATCCTTACTGCAGGATCTTTCAGTACTAATTCCATTTGTCTAACAGATTGAGAGGAGAACGTAACATTGAAAGTACAGATGTAAATATGTGGAAATTGGTGACAGTGAATTGAAGATGCACAGAAGGGGTCTTTTCTAAACCCTTTATGTCAATATTTTTTAAAAAAATTATACTTTGGACATGTATTTAATTTATCTTCTTTTAAAGATAAGTTGTCTGATATGTTGAGTTTCCAGTGGAATTCATTCTAATGATATAAGGGGAAACCCTCCTATACTTTACCTATATGGTTAAATGTGTTGCCAGATCAGAAGATTTGAATACCAGTATTTGAATAATTTATTTCTTTGCCTTGCTTTTCTTCTCTGCTTAAATCTTGTGAAACTTGACTACCATTGCTTTCAATATTCCAATTAATTGCCCTCACCTTTCTTACTTGGCAACAGCAATAGTGTTTTTTTGCTTTGTGAGCCAAAGTAGCCAATCATAGTGTTGTGGTCAGTCCACAAACCTATAGATTACATAATGAATCTTTAAAACAGGAATCCCACTTGTAGATCTGGGAGAAAAATACATTTCCTTCAGATCAAGATCCCGTAGCAGCAGTGGACAGCATTTTCAGGAAGCTCAGTGTTGTATCTCCAGGTTGTCTCTAGTTAATTATAAGCAAGGTCTAGTACCTGCAGGACTTCAGATATCAAAACTGATTTGCACTGATGCTTGCTGTTGACTTCTTTCACTCCTGGACTACTTGAGCAGTGCATTGGTGCCTCTGTAACTGGCTTTATTTTTATAAATCTGATTTCAGGACAAAGTATGAATTATGGATGGGGTAAATAAAAACCCAACAAAACAACAAACAACCCAACAATTTACAAACAAGACTGATTGCTTTCCCTACCCAGGTCTGGCAGGCTAAAGATGCAGGAAACACTTTTCTAGGAATGTAGCATTTGCACAGTCGTCCCCGCAACTGCAGCGGCACACAGCAGCACTGACCCAGCTGATATCCCCTGGGGTAAAAGAACCAAACGGAACAAGAGGTAAAATCTTTGTGGCAGGGACTGTCATGCAAACACAAAGGGTAAAAGATGACAGACAAGAAAAGAGGTATGGAGAGTGGAAATTACATGACTTGCAATTTAGGAAAGATTTCTCTCTGTCCCCAGGATGCAGCTTTTCTGATCCAGTTCTGTGTCTTAATTAAATAAAATCTAAGCTGTTCAAACTAATTCTGATCATGTTATTTTTGCCACCACAGGGTGTCTCTGCATCTCTTCTTACACCAAAGGCTTTGGCAGCCTTTAATGGCAAGCTGCAATCTCAAGGGAATACAGTGCTGAAAGAAAATGTCCCCCAGTTTAGCTGTGGACTTCTTTTGGGATCATGGGCCTTCTTGGATTGCAGTGGTGATGCCTTTATTAGCCAGTAGGAAATTCTTTAGCAAGTAAGGTCATAGTCCAATTGTGTTATTTAATTTGGTTTTGAGAGCTCTTCCATATCAGATCAAAGAAAGCTGTGGCCATATGATGCGGTGCGCTACTCTAGTTTAAGCTCATTCTGCACTGTGTTCGCAATGTCTGAAGCATTATTCCCGTACTGGAACACTTCTGCTAAAGTAGGCAATGTCTGTCTGCTATTTTACCTTTACGCTTATGTGGGTATTTTCTGTTATCCTTCAACTGGAATAAAGCTGGCTTGAAGTCAGCATAAACACTTGCATCATGTGCTCTAGATAGTTTGTATGTTAAAACTGTTTTATGTTGGGTTTGGGGTTTTCCAGGATTTTTTTGAATCTTAGGAGCTTTGGTGTGGCATCAGTAGTTACTTGTTCCACCCTCTGTATAGTAGGGACATGAAGTGATGCCACAGAAAGGGCAAGAAGGTCTAGATAGCGGGTCCTTCTGTCCCAAGAGCTCCTGGCCACACAAGCCATGCATGACTTCACTTGTTCAGTATTGAAATGTTTTGGGTTTGAGGACTAAGAAGATAATGTACCTGGTAACAGGTGGTCCCAAAATTGGACTTAAGTCTATGTGTGGGTGTTGGTGTGGCTGCATGCCATAGGGGTATCATCTAAACATATCTTTGTCTAGGATATCTGAAAAGTAAACTGCTCTCAAGAGGAAAGAGTTGTGGAGGAATTCCAGATGAGAAGTGCTGAGCTAAGTGGTCTGTGGATGGATAAACCTTAAAGCCAGTCAGGAATCTTCTGATTGTCACCAGGGCATGTCAATTGGTTGAAAATCTAGGTCTTTGTAGAGAAAATCCAGTTTGAAGTGTTTTTTAGTTCCATCAGGAAAAGTTTCCTAGGGCTAGGCTGTTATGCATGCAATATGTGAGCAAGCCCTGAGTGATGTGGTCAGATGTAGAGAACTAAGGCTCAAAGTGCTGCCCTAAGTGATATTTATTTATTCATGCAAATAATTAGCTTCAGTAGAAGAGACAGAATCACCCTCCAGCAGCAGTAGGTATGATGAGTCTTTAACACAGTGAGCAAGCTCTCGGGCAGCGGAGGGAGGAGGAACAATGGCTCCTGTGACTAAGTTGCTCCGAGGTGTTCCACCATTCCCAAGGTGCTGGCTCCCTTTCAGAGCTGATAGCTGGGGGCTCCCATCTGAATCAGGCTGCGATAGTATCTGAGCCTGGGTGTAGGCAATAACTGAGTGTCCTGATGTCTGGGCTGTGTACCACTGCTGTGGGTGTTCTCATATTCCCCAGTTACTTTCTCTTTCCATTAAAATACTCGTTGAGATTAAGTTTAGAAATTGGGACTGATGCATTGCTCAGTCCTAGTACCTGTACCTTTGCCTGTTGTTTTGACAAAAAAAATAATCTTTTCTTTGGCTTCCACAGGCAGAAAGCATGGGTTTGATCTGATGACACCAATGTGCCTTAGCCCCAACAGGCACCCCAAGATCTGAGGTCTAGATAATTACACAAGCTTCCCTGTGTTCTGAGTAAGCCCTTGCCTTACTTGGGTAGATACCTGGTTTTAAAAGCTTGTGTTAGCTGTCACTGACAGTGATAGAAAGTTAGTGAAGGCAGTGACTGGTGGCGTATCTTTTAATAAATAAAATGGAACAAGGTAACATTGGGGAAAGCAATGTTAAGCTCCCACTTGTTGAAAAACTGACTGTGTAGACTTTCTTCTTCTTTGGCCTCTTTTTAGAGTATGTGATGGCCTTGGTTTAACCACAAAGGAGCATGTTTTGCTCCAGAAGTTTTGTTCTGCAGAGGGGTGGAGGGTGTGCAAGAGAACTGCTAATGTTAATGAGGGGCATGCAAGGGGGAGATTAGATGTCTGAACTTGTGTTGAGTGCAAGGTGAGGACTGCAGGAAGTCAAAGCCAGGAGGACAGAGACTTGGCAACGGCTGTATTTCACCTGAGAGAGACAATCATTAAGAAGCAATGGCTGATCTAGTAGCTTATTTGCCTCTGTTTTTGTTCTATGTTATGGGCAGGAATTACAATCCTGCCAACTCTCTCATTTACAGCTACTCACCCATGACAGCACAGATCGAACTGCAATACCTCTTGTGCTTTTCTTCTCATTTTTTCTCCCTTTTTTCTTTCTAGAGAGGAAAGGGAGAAGGAAGATGGTTATAGAAGCACACAAAGGTTTTCATGTAAATAACCTCCCCCAGCCTCCTGGCTGGAATGAGCCCAGCTCTGGCAATCACACCCCAGCGAGACATTCCCAGCCCCGCACGGGGAGGAGGTGAGCTGTGGGCAGGGGCGAGAGGCTCCTGTCGCGTTAGTCACTCCAGGACTTCTCCCGTCTGGCAGGAGGTTGGGGAGGGGTACCTCCCTGCCTCGCCCCTACCTCCTCTTGTGTGATGTGCGGCGCAGGCATGCTCAGTAGCCGGTGCCTACCCCTCCTAGCTCAGCAACAGTGCCTACAGCACTAGGAGCCTGCCTGCAGCAGGAGCGGAGCCGGAAAGCCATCTTTGCTGAGGAGGGAGGCACCAGACCCCGAGCCGCTCGGAACCTCCTCGGCTGCCCCCCCACCATGTGAGTACTAGCCGGCCCTGCCCGGCCCCCGCCCTGTTCCCACGCCCGGCTCCACGGCGGACTGCCCCGCAAAGAAACACGCGGGGAAAGTCCCAGTGGGGGCCGGAGAGTTGCTCCGCATACTCCGGAGCAATAGCTGGGTGTTACCCTGTTGCTTCCGCAGCCGAGGGAGGATTAACTTCAGCGATCCGGCACGCGTTTGGTGTGCGTGCGATGTGCAGAGGGGTGGGGTGGAGGGACGGACACGGGAATAAAATGTCTGAGCTGCCGTAGCCCTGGTGAATGGCAGCCGTGCAGCTGCCGGCTCGGAGGAAGGGTTTCCAGGGCGTGGGGCTCGGTGTGTGTAATCCAGCCAGCCGGCGTCTGTAGCAAGCAGCATCAAAGTCTAATCTGCTCCTGCTGTTAACCTGTGAGCACTACGATGGGCTGTCCTTGCTGTTTATCCAGCTGCCAGGCAGCAGTGGAGAGGATTATTGACGCGTTTCTAACTCGGATTAATAGTCAAAAAAGAAATGCTGGGCCAAGGTCCTCAACAGGTTCGAGTCGGGATTGTTCAATAGCCTGAGTCACCCACCGCTGCAGATCCACAGCTAGTGGGTCCTGTTTATTTTCACTCTTTCATGAAATGTTCTCTTTCAAATACTAGCTGTCTGATCAATGCAGCCTCACCATCTCCAGTACCAACGGCTTCCTGTCAACAGCGCTTGATAATCATCTGTTCTCTCTTGTTTGCATCTCTTCAAATATCTTTTCCAAGTCTTTATGTTCAGCATTAATGAAAACATTAACGTTCTCTGCTAGGCAGTGATGAAACCCCCAGAGTCAATTCTTAAACCAAAAGTGTGCGGAGGTAAGTAGGAATTGATTGTACCCCTGTTCATTCACAAAAGAATTCAGGTAGCCAAATGCATCATTTTACTGTCATCTCAATTATCTCAATTCATTGCTTACTCCCAGTGGTGACTCCTAAGGGACAGCTAGAGAAGATGTCTAAAACAGTCACCCATATGTGGTGCTACAGAACATGTATGGGACCAAATGTGTGCTGGTACTGGGTGGTCTTGGAAAAACTGGAGCATGGTTGATTCAGACAAGATGAAGAGTGGGAACAGTCCTGACAATCTGTGGTTAAATTATTTTAAAAATAATTTCAATAACCAACTTTTTTTTGTAATGGGTTTTCAAAATAGAGCCTACAGTCACACATTCTAAAATGTTGGCTTTTTTCTTTAATGCTATTTCCTATGTAATGTCTTGGACAATGAGCTTTTGTCCATGTTGTCTAAAATGTTTCTGAAGCAGGGAACTCTTTGGAAGTAAAAAAAAAATTGCTATCTAAAATAAAATTCCTTATGTAAATACCGAACACCATCTAGCAAAAGCCAGTTCACTGTAAGCTTCTGTTGCCTAGTTGTGTTTACATCAAGAGCCAGATGATGACATCAAATACTTTTATTTGTATGTGAGCTGTTCTTCAGTGATTAATACAAGAGTTTGCTGCTGCAGTATTATACAATCTAAGCTGTTCAGACACAAAGCAGTACCTCTGATAATGTTTAAGTTAAACTGTGTATATTTCAGTCTTGGTGTACATAAGTGTTCATGAGAGCATTTGTAAGTAAAGCAGAAAGAATGATGCTGACATAACTCGGTCATACTACTTCTGTAGGAGACTTGCATCAGACTTCTGAAAAACATTAGAAGAAGGGAAATAATTTTTGTCTATTTTGGCAATATAGACTTTCAGCTTGATAATCGAAACAAAGCCAAGACAAATAAGCAGCTTGTCATTGGCAGTGTCAGTAGGCATCTGTTTCGTTGCCAGATATTGTTATGAAAACCTTTTTTTTTTTTGTTTGCATCTGCATGAATATCATGTCCCAGTAGCTTCTGAGTTACTGATGAACAACAGAGATAAATGTGTATTAGCTACTGTCTTGTAGCAGCAGCTACAGTTGTAGTTCACTGGACTATAAAAGCTAATTGCCAGTGAGCACTAAATACTCTGTAGAGGTTACTTCTGCTCTTACACCTGTAGAGCATTGCAAACATGGACTCTTCTCCTGTGCATATACAGACATGCACATGAGACACGATGCTGTCCCCTAAAGCAGCTTGCAGGGAGTGCGCAGGGGAGAGTACAAGAAAATGATGGGTATGCAGTGGTATTCCCAGAATACTTTCTGAGTTTCCAGTGATTTAAGGCTCAGGGAGTGTCTGAACCTAAGAAGAGTTCTCCGTATTTCATGACTCCCAATGGATTTTGTTGTTCTTTCAGGAAGGTGACCAGTTGCTCCGTTTGCAGGGTCCTGTGACAAGGAGCTCCACAGCTGGACCATGCAGGCTGCGAGAGCTGCTGCCTGTTGCTTCTGAGCTAACAGATAGCAGGGTCTGTCTGATCTTACTCTTGTACTGGAAATCAGTGACCAGAGTTCTTTATTCTCCATCTTCTCTCTAATTCATGATTGTGTATCACCCCAGCAGACCTGCACTGATTTCCATCAGGTGGGAATCTGTCCCTGTGGTGTCTCTCACAGTGAGTACAATCCAGGGCAGGTAAGATACCTTCAGCTAACAAACATCTTTCACCTTGGTACCAGCAGAGGAGATGAAGCTGTGGCATAAAAAGTTTGAATGAAAGGAGAGGGATAGAAGAGAGATCTAAAGCAAGAACAGAGAAGGGCTGGACCATGCCAGTGCAGCTGAGAAGACGGTCCTAGGTGTAAGGGAGAGCACACAAACTTACTTGGAGGAGATACAAGGAGCAGTGAAGGGAGACGAGGACAAGAAAATGGTGCCCAAAGCTGAGGTGCTTATAGACTTTGTTCCTCTCTGGAAAATCAACTAACAGCAGCAGGTGAAGTGTATGGTTTTGTATCTTTTACAATGGTCGCATCTCAATAGGTAATTATATATAATAGAAGCTCATGGCATCATGTCATCTGTTGTTTACAGCCAGGTCAGTGACCAGACAGCAGGGTGCCTTTGATTACATTAATCCAATACAAATGTGCTCTATTGCAGGATACAACTTTTGTGAGTCAAGCAGTAAAGCAGAGCACCTGGCTCTCCCTGGGGCAGAATTGCCTTGCTGTATCTCACTCCTAGGGCAGTAGTTAGAGCTTTCTAAAAAAAAACCAAAGCACCAAAACTTCTGCCTGTTTTAGAGCAGCAAGGAGTAGGGGACGGATGGGATTAAAATGGTTCCACCAGTTGCAATGAATCTGTTCTACTTGAATGTCTATTCAGTTTCTCTGAAAAGAATGGCATGGCTATGGTCTTCTGCTGTTCGTAGAGCAGGACTTAGTCCTCTTCTTGTGGGCATAGTTTTAGGAAACTTGGCAACATCTCCTCACTCTTGTACTGAACTTCTTCTCTTGTACTGAACAGCAGAGACAAACCGATTTAGTTCCGTTCCCTACATGATCCTGATCCGCTGCTTAGGGAATTTAGTGGCTTACAAAAGTGTGTACAGCTGGCGCATGTGCTAGGAAAGTATGACAGCATGAAATGGAGGGGTAAATTTTCTAAGTGGTGCAGCTGTTCTGTGCTGGTAAGTGTCTGTGTTCCCTTAGAAATACATTCCAGAAGAGCTCCAGAAATCCATGGTGGCAGGAGGATTTGAGTCCACTGGAGCTCTCATGGTTTTGCATCTCGTGGTCAGCTGCCTCAGAACCAGATAAGTTAGAGTGACTCTTGACATTTTCTGACTTTTTTTCCCCTCTCTACAGTCAGCCAGAGGGATCGATGGTTTGAGGGTCTTGTAGTATTGGTTCAAACAAGCATAGCTGTAAAGAAGTGAGTTGTTCTTCTCATTTAAGGGATGTAATGGAGTTTGTAGTAAAAATAACGAGGCTGTGTACATGAGAAGAGGATGTTGAGAAGGGGAAAGAACACCATTTCAGCATGGTTCTATTCTGACCCTTGTTTGCTGGTTCTAAGGCTTACAGCTTGAATAAGACCCTGGAAGTAAGGGTGTTAGGAAAAGGAGTTGTTGTTTAGTCTGTTGCTTTGAGACATGAATAGATGGATGGATGTGTTTTGTTCATTGCTTGCTTTCCTTGACTTTCTCTTTTGTGGCATCATCCAGACAGAGATCTTCTTCATGTATTGTGTTAGGAATTAATGCTTCCAGCTCACATATTAAGTGTTATTCCTGATACACTTGCTTGCCATTTGAAATAAGGGTGGCCCAAGTAGGTCATAAATCTTTTAGCTAATTGGGTGATGAGTGTTTGAAACAGTAGAAATCAAACTGAATGGTGTCTTGGGACCCTCAGCAAAGAAAATAATCCCAGAATGGGGGCAACTGGGAATTACAGATGACAAGTACAGAGAAAGTGAATGTGTGTCATGATAAACATTCTTCAAAACAAGCTAATATGAGGTAGATGAAACCTAAATATATTTAGTTTGGTGGTCTCTTTCCTTGTGACTTAGCAGTCTTTCATTCTGTTATGCATCGGCCAGAACTTGTTCCTGTTGACTTCCAGTCATTTTGCATAGATAATTCCATCTGTGGAGTGATTTTCAGAACACTTTAAAGTGGCTGAGAAAGCTGAATCGGTCTGACAAAGGAGTATTTCCCCTTTTTAGATGCTATTTACATAATTAAGGTCTTCCTGAAAAAAAATCATCATTAGGCTGTAGAGCACCAGGCAAACTCCTGTTTGTGTGCATGTGTGTACGGAATGCTGTTGGGGTGAACGAGCATGGTTGAGGAAAGGAGAGCAATGTATGAAACCTGTTCTCCCCTTCCTTCCACCACCCTACTGCCACTATTGGAAGATTCTCACTGACGGCTTTAGCCAAATGTTTACAGTGCCCTGGAAGGGGCAGTACACGCTCTCCCAAGTAAGTTCAAATTGACTGAACTGCTCTTTTTCGGCAATTATGACTTAGAGAATATGCTCTCCCCTTCGACATTCAGTACTCTCTACTGTCATTATTCATAGCCATTACCAGCAATTAACTAGCCTGGTGTTTTTTTAATGATGCAATTCCTTTTTTCCTGGTGTCTGTAACTTGAGCCCTCTAAACTCTTTTCCATTATCCACTGAACAACCACCAAACGATTGCAAGGTGTTTTTTTTTTTAAACTGCTCAGTTATGACAAATTGGTTTTTTTTGTGTAACATAGTCACTCATTGAAATAGATCTGTCTGTACATTTGCAAGTAAGTGTTTTGTCGGTTGCAATTATACTGTAGTTTCTGTACTGGGTGAAATAATTAGAATGGAAGTTTCTGACCAAATGATTGGAATTACCTGATCAAGTTCCTTGATCTATTCAGATGCAAAATTTAATGAGAAATATGCAGGAAAATGGAAGTACTTCTATTTCAGAGTAAATGAGAAATAAATTTAATTTATGAGGTGATAATTTACACCTGCTGGACTCAGTATCACAGGGTCAAAACAGAACTCTTCTAGAAAACAGATTTTCCTATGATGACCTTTTAGAAGATCAAACCCACAATGATTCAGTAATTGTTTTGTTTTTTTTTTTTTTTTTTTTTAAGTAAATTCTCATCTATTGTAGTGTTCTCTAAATGTAAACCAGTAAATGTATTGGAATAAAGTGCTGTCACAGCATATTTATACATCAGAGCTGCAGTTTGCTTGTGTTTTGGAAGCATCAAGTAGCTGACAGTTTGTGCTTGTGAGAAGCCAGTGCTGTGAACTTCACCGGAGTTATTATTATTATGAATCATGTGAATAACTTGCAGAATTGAGACAGCCTTTGCAAGAAGCTGGAGACAGAAACAGAACTGATGGGCAGTGGGAATATGCCATGGACTGTTATGTGTCCTGCTTCATCGAATGGTGTCCTTATGATGGAGTCTAAGTAAGAAAGGAAGTGTCCACAGTTTACAAATCTCCTTTTGTGGTCTACAAAAGTGTTGAAGAGAGGAAATACACAGTGATAAGTGTTGTACTGCATTGTTGTTAGTGCCTGATACTGGATAGATGCTGTTTTTAAGATGCTCGCATCAGATCTAGATGGGAATTATAGATTGAATTTTTAAAATTTTAATTGAAAAATGAAATTGAAAAATTGAACAGTGTTAAAAATGCAGTCATTGTAGGGAAAAGGTTTTCCTTATTTCCCATTTTTTATGCAGGAAAATGTGTAATGTGTAACGTTACAAAATTATCAAAATACTTCCCTTGCATTCTTTGAAATGAAGTTGCAAAATTTGGTTTTAAATAACTTCTTAAAGGACTGTAGTGCATGTGTTCAGGAGAGATGTTTTGCAAACTGGTTTTGGATACAGTAGAAAATATCTGACTGGACGGTGTCCTGAGCAACCTGATCTAGTGGGCTTTGCTTTGAGCAAGGGGTTGGACTAGATGGTCTCCACAGGACCCTTCCAACCTCAGCACTTCTGTGATCCTGTTTGAAAAGCTCAGTCAAAATTGAATATGTTGCAGTTAATTAACATTTGTCTGTTTGCCAAGAACTGAAGATATTTACTTTTATCCATGATAACTTGGTAGCACTTTCATCTTCAACTTGTTGGTAGTGGATGCCACAGAAATACCTGAAGCAGAAGAGGAAAACATGGTATTCGGGAAGGGGGGAAATGTCAGAGTTGGAAAAAAAAAAAAAGCAGATCACTGGAATGCATTATTAAATTTGGCTTCAATGCAAAAGTTCATATTCCTCATGTGTAGGAGGTGGGTTACCTGTTACCTGCAAACAAGCTTACTCATCTTTCATATTCAATGCAATTTCCCCTAGCTTGGTGTCTGCTCCCGTCTCTCTACACCATGACTTGCAATAGCTTGGTAGTTTGGAAAAAGCTATTGTTCTTTTCTCCTGTAAACATAGTCAGTACCACAAACTATGTGTTTTAATAAAACCACATGTGCTTATTTCAAGTTAGGGTGTCAAGATCCGTAACAGAAGAGAAGCAAATCTCACTGTCACATACAGCAGACTGGAAGAGACAGGAGTTGCTGGTAGTGGGCCAGGCTACCAAGGAGTGGTGTGCTGACCAAGACAGGAGTTGTGACCCACTGCTACAGAGCTGTGGTTTATGCAGCTCAGTTTGTAACTTCAGGAAATGGTATGTTTAATCCCTGGTTTAGCTAGCAAGATGGTGGCTGTTGAATTAGCACAAAGGACTGTGTTGCTTCAGGGCATTGCAGAGGTGGATCCTTCATCTGTGAAGCTGTACAGGAGCTCTATGGGCATGCTTGGCAGAGTGCTCTGTACATCCATGCTGGTAGCAGGTACCTCTAGTTTTTGGGCTGTCAGAAGCAGGACATATCCTTAGCCTAGCATCTTCCCTGCCTCTCCAGATCTCCTTCTTCAGTCTAGATTTCATGTACTTCTGGAGAAGAGGTGAGGAACAAGTTTTTCCACTGAGTGTTGTGCAGTTCTTGCTGGAATTAATCTCTGAACCTTCAAAGTGAGCAATGCACCCAAAGTATTCAGCTCTGCTGAAATACAGTTGCCTACATAGGAACAAGTGTGGACCTGTGAAGGAAGGGGCTTGGGAATTGGCTCCAAAGGCTTCTCAGCATCTCCTCTCCACCCACAGAAAGGCCAGGGTGCTGTCTCTGGGAGGTGAGGGGTGTTGTAATGAACTGTTTGCCCTTTTAGAATCATAGAATGGTTTGGGTTGGAAGGGACCATGAAGATCATCAAGTTCCAACCGCCCTGCTGTGGGCAGGGACACCCTCCACTAGCCCAGCTTGCTCAAAGCCCCATCCAGCCTGGCCTTGAACACCTCGAGGGATGGGGCATCCGCAGCTTCTCTGGGCAACCTGTTCCAGTGCCTCACCACCCTCACAGAAAAAAAAATCTCTTCATAATATCTAGTCTAAATCTATTCTCTTTCAGCTTAAAACCGTTAACCCTTGTCCCACCACTACACTCCCTGATGAAGAGTGCCTCCCCATCTCTCCTGTAGCCCCCTTCAGGTACTGGAAGGCTGCTATAAGGTCTCCCTGGAGCCTTTTCTTCTGCAGGCTGAACAACCCCAACTCTCTCAGCCTGTCAAGACACTGAGGTCCTGAGTCAGGCGATGTGCCAGCATTTTAGAAATATTTGGGTTCTGATAGAGCTTTCCTAGAAACTATGAACATCGTTAATTATCCCTAAACCCACTTGTTATCTACTTCAGGAGGTTAATGGTTAGAAATTACATTTGTTCATTTGAATTCACATATAAAAATAGCTCCTCTTTATTATGCTAGTGATTCTGGCCCTGCTCAGGGCATTAATTACAGTGTGCTGCAGTAAGGCAAAGGGCACTGCTGCTTGAAAGCATAAACCTGATCTGCTGTTATCCCCCAGCTGCTGGCACAGACTATCACATGGGATAGTGTTCTGAACGTTATTTTGAAGTTTAGAGGGGAGCTCTAAGACTGTACATTTCTTATTGCTCTTTGTGATCTTGAACATTACTGAAAAAAGAGGCAAAAATGTCTCCCTTTCTCTCTCTCCTTCCATTCCCTCTCTTTCACACATTCGTTTAGGTTTATCTGTAGGAAATCTTCCTAAACTCCAGCTAGGCTTGCCAATAACTCTGATACAGAATGGTTCCCTCTTCCCCTTCCTTTGTGTGTTTCCAGCAGTATCCACTTCCAGTGTGTGCACAGAGGGAATAGCTGCACCCAACAGCTGTCACCCATTCTGACAATTCAGATGGAGAAACAAAGGGCTTTAATCAATAGCAGCAAAAATAAAGTTGTCATCTAACCCTGAAAGGCATAGAACACTTTGTGCCATCACCGAGCAGCTAAACTGATTGGCATGGCAATTTGTGCTGCTGAACATCCTGTGTGGGATCAAATCTTACAAAACAGGTACCACAAAATAATTAGACTTGCCTATTGGTAAAAATGCAAAGAGTCCTAAATAGGCATCAGATTAAGCATCAACAAGCAAAACTCTGGCAGTATGACCTTGCATCCCTTGTATATGGTGAGAGTGGTAGATGCTGCAGGCCTGATTTGCTAGGTCTGATTCTGTCCAAGTACTCATTTGCAGGGGACAATTGTGTACAAATATGGTTTTGTTTGTTTTCCATCACAAGTGCACTGAGTGACAAAACATTCCTTCCAGAAGGTATTGGGTATCTGGTTGTTTCCTACACTTCAAAACCCAAATGAGATTTGATGATGACTTATAGCCCACTAGCTTACCCAAGAATTTCAAAGCAGAATTCTCTGAGCTGGTGTCAGCGCTGTAGTTGAGAGCCTTTTTGCTGTTTGGGATCCAAGGAGAGCTCAGCTTGAGAGTGGGTTCTGCCAGGATGAATCAGCAGATATCTTCCTGAAAGCAGTTGACAGTCTGGATATCCCCAGTGCTTAGCAGAGATCCCGCTAGGCTATAAAAGTCTGCTTCTGAAATGTTTGACTACTTCTTTACAGCAAGGAGCTGTACAGTCATTCCCTGACAGCTGTGATATTGGCTCCCACATATATATGAAGATCACACAGTGACTTTTTTCAGCAACTTTGTTTACTAGATGATATAAATGCAAAAATATTTCAAGTTACTTAACATTTTGATGCTTTTTCTTTGCATTGGATGTTTTGGGGAGACAAGGAGAAGGGAATGAAAGGGCAGAATATGTCCCATGTATCTTGGCTTGTTGCCACTGACCTGCACATTTTCATGTCAGTTCTCAATTGCTTCCTGTACATGAAGCAATGTGTTCTCTTGTATTTCATCTTCACAATGGATGCTTGGCTACAGCAGCAATGTTAAAGCGAAGACCCTTGCATTAGCATGTTCATTGGCCTTGTTACGACAATGAGTTTTATGCAGTTAACTCTAGGGGAGAATGAGCAGATTTGATTTAAAGTTCTGTGCAGAGGCTGAAGTGTTTTAGCAGAAGAATGATCTCCTAACAGAAATCACAGCTGACAGGTACTTTTCTTGTTCAAACCCCACCTGGCAAAGCCAGTTACGAACTATGCAAGTTGATATTTTTCTTGTTACTGACTCCCAGATAGCCGTTTGCTGAGGATCTCCTTCACCATGACGGTTTTAGAAATAAAGCCTGTTTTCAGTCCTGAGCCCCCTCTCCCAGCCCTTTGTATTTCATGAGCAGTCTGGATGGTGAAACTTGTCATGCAGAAAGAAGGCACTTTGACTGACACTAAAACATAACAATTACAGAATCAAACACAGTCTATATTGGGGTGGAGGAAAGAGCTTAATAAGTCAGGTAGTGTGTGGATGAATCTAGAGCAGGCCTGCGCCTTGGGGAAGGGAGCATTGTACCCAGGAGAGCAGGGTTCCTCTCTCAGAAATACCCTCATTGCTGTGCACTGTCAGTGAACAAGAGGTACCAAGATTTCTGAGAAGCTTGTTTTAGTCTTGGAGGAACTGTAGTTCTCATAGCGAGTAAAAGAACTCCAGAAACTTTAAGTTTGATTTCACTGAATGGTTGCTAGTATTGAAGTCCTGTAGAAGATGAAGTGCTACCCCTCAAAGGGAAAAGGAGTCCAAGAGATCCTATCTGTTTAGGAAGTTAAAACCAAAATCCTCAGAGGCAGCATGGCTACTGGATCTAGATCAGGCTCTGATCAGGCTTAGCTCAGAGCTAAATCATTCTGTACAAGGTACTTTCACTCTGAGATGTTGCAGTAGCATTGCATGACTTGAAGAAAAACATTTTAAAAAGTAGAAAAAAAATGTAGTTCAGAAGGTAACTTACAATGAATTAAGCATTACATTCTCTGCTGAATGAATCTGAAAAATCCCCAAATACTGTAAAACATTTAACAACTTAACCAGTGACTAGCCAAATGTTAATTTAATTTAAAATGGCACCTTCCTTTTTTTTTTTTTGTTTGGTTGGGGGTTTTTTGTTGGTTTTGGTTGGGTGGGGGTTTTTTTGTTTGTGTTTTTTTTTTTTTTAATTTTTTTGGTGATGGTGCTTGTTTCTGGGTTTGTTCTAGCATTGCTTGTCTATAGGACTAAATCTGGTTTATAGTGAAGGCAGCTGTTCCCCCAACCTGGACCAGTGTAGTTGTGTGTCAGTGCTGTTTGCGAAACTCCTCTAGTTGAAAGGATTTTTCTCAAAGACTTATGCTTATTTTTGTAATCTTTGTTTTCCTTTCAAAGTTATTGTGCAGGTTGCTTATGGGATTATGCTTGTAAATAACAAAGGAAGGTACTTGATAAAGATTTCTTCATATCTTTAAAAAAATTGTCATCTGGGATTTCAGATAAAAAATGAAAAACTCCTCTTATTTGAAGGGTGGTGGGAAAGTATTATGACAGACAGGGGATAGCAACCTGGTGAGTGTATGGGGAAGAAGAGACAAATATAGGTGTTTACACTTGCAGCTTGCTGCACCGAGCCAGCATTCGGTCTCTTGACAGCGCAGTCACAGAACAGTCTCCAGCACCAGGTGTCTTAGGCAGTGACTCATATGCTGAATAGTTTTCTGTTGTTTCCACTGTGGTCCCTTGTTAACCTACAGATGGTCTATCTTGAAATCTGCCTTCTCCTGCAACTTCCCAGCGGTGAATGTGAGTTCTCCGCCTGTATTTGAGACTTCTTCCTTCCTGAGGTGGCTTGATTACAGATTGATTACAGGTTCACCAACTAGTAAGCATCAACTACAGCTCCAAGTGACAGAGAACTCCTAGCCTAAATTCCTGTGGAAATGGCCTTCCTTTGAATCTGTACTGGGATGGTAGCGTGTGTTTCAGGGCTTGTTGTGGTTTGACCCTTGCTAGCAGCAACGTCAGATAGGCACTCACTCACCCTCCCTGCTCCCAGGGATGGGAGAGAGAATTAAAGGGGTAAAGGGAAAAGAGACTTGGGGGTTGAGATAAGAACAATGTACTATCTAAATGACAATAAAATTGAAAATAATAATGGTAGTAATAATTATAGTAATATATTCAAATATACAAATGAGTGAGACACAGTGAAACTGCTTATCACCCAGTGACCAAGGCTCAGTCCATTCCGGGCTAAAGATCCCAGAGCAGGGAGAGAGTCCTGAAACCGCAATCCTGGGAAACAGATAAGAGCCAGAGCATCCCAGAGAACAAGATGACCCTGAGAGAGTGGGGCAACCCAGAGAGAGTGAACTTCTGGACTGTTCCTCCTCTATATAGTGGGAATGATGTGCATGATACGAATTGGCCAATTTGTGTCTCAATCCTAAACCTAAGGTCGAATCCTGGGCTAGTAACTGGGGCTGTGCTCCCTCCTAGCTTCTTCTGCCCCTGCAGACACGGGCACAGCAGAGAAACTGAAAAGTCCTGACTGTCCTGGCAGCAACTATAAAAATCAGTACAGGATCAGCCTTCTCAGCACAAATCCAAACACAGCCTCACACTAGCTACTATGAAGAAAGTTAACTCTGTCCCAGCTGAAACCAGGACAGGGCTTTAAAAGCAGAAGTATATCAAACAGGCTGTCAATGGTGACAGGAGACAGGATTGCAGTAATTCCCTTGTGTTGTCAAATACACGAAGGGAATCCCTCTGCTCTGTTACAATTTCTTTTAACTTGGTCAAAGTAGAATAATCTGTGTTTGTTCTTCTTGGCTATCTCTTTGAAAGAATAAACTAGGCAAACTTGGATTCATGCTTTCAAAACAGAAAAGACTGTAGGCTGAGGTCAGAAGAAAATCAATTTAGAATATGTGAGAAATTAAGGTGAGGGTTTTGACTCTCTCCGACACAAAACAGAACTTTTGAATTTCAGAAAGCTTTCGCATTTTCTGTTCTGCCAGACTCCAACCTTGTAATTCCTTCTCTCGGGTACAGTACAAAAAAATTAGAGTTGTCAGGATGGAGAAGGCTTCTTTCACTTTAATTTCACATCTCAAACAGCAGCATCACGGATACCTCAGCTTTTGCAAAAATACTAAGCACATGAGAGATGGTGTGACCTCTGAACAGACTAAACAGCCCAATACTGTCTCGTAATGGGAACTTGAAATTTTAAGCAAAGTTTTGTCTCCCAAACTCTTTTAATTAGCTAGTAGAACTCTAGGTATTCTTGCTACATACACACAGAGGAAGAGCAGTGCTCATGCTAAGCCAGCCTTTCCCTGTTTCCAGTTAAAGAACTTTTAGACAAAGGCCAACTGGCTTTGTACTGAACATGTACACTGGGTGTGCAGTGAAGAGAAATAGGATCTCTGCCCTGCTGAATATGAAGCAACATGAAAAAAATCTCCCTATGTAGTATTCATACCTGGGCAATACCATTGCTTCTACTGCTAGCCCATGTCTGTCAATGAGCCCTATAGCAGGGCTGAATCAGGGACCACATGTCTTTGGGATGGAATAGATTGCTTCTGCTTCCTTTTTACTACAGCTACAGAGAGACTGAATGAAGAGGATGCAAGGATAGACTGGGATGCACAACCCACTGTTACATTAGACATCACACTGTCTCACTCTTGCACAGAGAAGGAAATTAGTGCTGTCTCTGTCCTCCTGTCTTGAAAGTGGAACAAAGTGAAGATATTGTAGTTGGCTTTCCTTTCCCTTAATGAAAAAAAAAAAAAAAGAAAAAGTCTCAAGGACTTTGTTTACTTGTCTTTAATTACTAGACCTCTGCCCAAGTAATGAGGGGTGTTTGGAACTCGGAATTCCTTATAGTTACTGCCATAACCAAAATAGGATTCTTTTCAAGAAGACTTTACTTTTCCAGAATGTACAACATAGATTTTATATAGAATTTGCTTTGGGGCATATTCAGATAAATGCTCAGGATGCTGAACTCAGAGATCAAAAAAATAAGCTGACCTTACAACGATTATGAGAGAAGATACTAATACTCCATGAGAAGTGTGAGATTTCTAGGCGAAAAGATATTCAGCACAGGAACAAACACCTCTGCCTAGAAGCATGCAGATTTTTTTCAAATTGCCAATGTTTTTAATGACAGCTACTTTGTGCAAATTATGTATGCAGAATGCCCAGTTTAGATGTTTCCATGATGCTGTGCAAGAGCTATTCTGCATATGAGCGTTATGATACAAAGCACGTTCTATTTGACAACTCAGTGTTTCACTGTCTTCATAAATAAAAGCCTGAGAGGCTGCTATTTTTTTGCATGTGTGTGCATTACATGGGTTGTTTTGGGATAGGCAATTTGTTTTGTTTATTTTTCAGACTATCTAAAATGGAGAAGTTGTTTGACAAATTAAAATGTTGGAATTCAGCCTGTCATTTTGGGGTCTCATTTCCAGTCCACTGTGGTGACTGTTGTCCTAGTTCAGGCAATCTGGCTTTGAAGAGTACTCGTTTCTTCCCAGTAGCACTTTCCTTTACACAGGATGTATTGTTGGTGTTTATCTTATCTATGTGGAGGTATCCTTTATAGCAAGTTTAAAGATAACAAAATAGTAACAACTATTTTAAGTTGTGTCTATAGCACCAGAGAAATAGAGATTATATGTCCTAGAGGGACAGTGTGTGGCGATTGATTGCACAGGAACTAGCTCTGTTCATACAAGGCGAAGATTGTGGGTAGAAGAAGATGCATCCAGCATCTTTCTCATTCCTTCTTGTCCCCAGTCTTTAATATTCATGTAAGTAAAGCAAACTAATTCTTAGAATATAGAAGTAGTCCTGTATTAGCCATATGCAATTGGCTGAAATGAAGAGAAATGTGTAAATGGCCCTTAAGTCCCGGGTCTCTCACATCCGACACATCAGAGCAGGGCAACAACGTGGTTCGGACAGGCAGGCAGTGATTTGAAAGTTCAAATGAATGCATAAGGTTGAAAACTCCTTCAAGAGTGTGGTGAGAGATTTCCCTCTAAAAACACCTGTCTGCAAGACAGAGCTTTTTTAAGTGGGGGAACAAGCAGTGACTTTTAATAGGTTAAACCCAAAATACCTCTCTGTGTCTTAAAGACAGTGGTACTGGCAACATCAGCACTGCACAGATTTACACCACATAAACATTGACAAATGAATAAAAGAATTAAATTCTTGTTGGAAAAAAAGACAAATATAGCCATTGTATATGTTTTATGGATTTTTTTCCTTCAGAATTAGTAACTGCTAATGGGAACTAAGAGAGAGGATTGAACATCCTGGTTTAAAATGCATAGGAAGTGAGTAAAAATTATTTACATAGTTGTCTTACATGCTTATGATGGACCCAGAGATTTAATTAATGTCTTCCCTTTGCTCATGTACTCCCAATTTGTCTCACAGAATTGAGTCAGTGTTCTTTTAAAAGAAGTTAAGACTTCTGTCCTCCTCCTGAATGTTTCTTATCTCAAAATACTAGGAAATAAAACAGCCTGCAACAATTGTTACTGTTCTGCTGGCAAGGTGGTTTCAGGGTTGTGGCTTCTGCTAGTTATGATTCTTTTTAACCCCTGCAAGTGTGCCTGGTGTTTGCTGAGACATGTGTTAAGTACCAGTTAAGTGGTGAGCGAAATAGAGGAGCAACAAGTTGTAATAGCAGGATGTTGACAGAAGGAAAGATATTCTGGTCCAGCAAGGCTCACGTAAAGTGGATTAAAACATAACCACATCTGCCTTGCTCTTTCTTTTTTGCCTCTTTCCTCATTTTTGATCTATAACTGACTACCTTTGACTGTCTTTGCTCTCCTGTAACTACTCTGCCTTGTAAAAACCTTTTGTGGAGCAAATTTACTCCAGCAGCATGCACAATGTCTTTTAGATTTTTCATCAGAGGCCACATTTTGTGCCATCAGGAGTAAACTCACCTAGCTTGCTTCTAATTCAAAATTTGATTTCTTAAATGTTAAATTTTTTTTAAAAAGGAAAAAAAAAGAAGAAAAAAACAATCATGCTGTGACATGTGAAGGGAACAGAAGCTATGGACTGGAGAAAATATCTTCTTACTAGAAAAGATCTTTGAAGAGAGAAAATAAGTTCCCTATGAAAAGATCAAAGCACATGAAGTTAATGGATTATGACAAGGTAAAAAAATACTTGGAGAAATAGAAGGTTTGAACATAAAAGAAGGAAGTAGGAAAGAGTGGGGTTTTGTTGGAGACAAAGGATAGTTAGATGACTAGCTAAGTATTTGAGACTGTATGTTGCAGCTAAAGAGCTATTAGTGGGAATATGGATTTCTTTCCTCATGCCTGGCACAGACTCCGCTTATGCAGTGTCCAGGCAACCTTGGAGTTGCAGTCCTGAATTCCAGCTCTATTGCAGTGCTCTGTGTTGGTGACTACATCCCAATGCACCCTGTAGTGCAACCCCACCCTCTCAGGCTGACGCAAGACTGATGTAATAACTCTTAAAGTCACCTTAATAGTCTGATTAGGTCATGCTAGTATCAAAAATGTATTAAGTTTATCAATGAAAAAAAAGACAGAAACCCTTCTGGTGAGCCAGGAAGTGTTCATGGGTGAAGAAGTCTGGAAAAACTTTTGTTCAAGTTATTGTTATCACAATCTGCAGTGCTCTAGGTATCTATGTGCCTTCTTCATGGCTGCAGTGTTTGATGCCTCACAATCATACAGAAATGGAAACAGAACTACAGCTAAGGCACAAAGATCCTCAAAGATCTCACGCTCAGTGGCATACACATCAGTGTGCATCAGACATTTGGAATGCTTCTCAAGAAGCTGGGATCAGGTGGCTTTGTCTGGAGCTATGCTGGGTTTCTGTGGCAGAGCACCTCCCTTCTTCTGTTCAGCCACCTTGTGCCAGTGCTTTACATGCACCAGGAGATTCCCCTGCACTAATTACAAAGTAAGTGCTGGATCTACTGAGAGATAGTCAACCACCCAGAACTATCTGTAGGTGTTCCTGTTTGCCTCTCTGGTTTATGTCTCTATATGTTTGGGCAGTTGCAGCTCCATAAACCTGCTGGTTGTTTCCTGGATTGACAGGGATGTCTACATTGACTGAGAACCTAACATTTCTTGCCTGCCCTTCTTAACAACACCCACTTGCCCTCTGTCTTGGGTCAGTTTCTCATTTGCTGTTTCACAGTTCGTAAGTAACAACCTGCCTGTCTTGTCTTTCTGTCTACAGAAGTTTATTTTGAAAAAGGCAATAGATTTGTATAGTGTCTGGAGACAAGAGAAGTTTACATATGTGGGACATCTCTATGCTGATGATCTGATGGAGAGCTGATCAATACTGGAGTGTATTTAGAAGTGCAGTGTCTTGCCTGCGACTGCACGCTATGAGAGGGGTGGTGTTACCAGACGGGTCAAGGGAGAGATTAAGGCCCTGGTAAATCCTGCCCTCCCAGATCTCATTAATACTGCCTGTGCTTTGTGTGTGCTCCTCTGCCATGTACTTTTTTAGCTTCCAAGAAGTGGCTGAACTGATGTAGGAACTGTGAGGTTTCCAGCTCACAAGCAACTTCAAATTAAATATAAATTTAACTTAATTAAAAATAAAATTGTAAGCCTTTCTTTTTGGTGGACAGCTTCACTTTAAACTAGAATTTTTTTTTTCTTATTTAACAGC
>VZTO01002870.1:106246-155169 GCA_013400615.1 Syrrhaptes paradoxus | reverse complement strand
GGGTAGGCTTGCTTCCTCTGAGTGTCCCTGTTCTTTTCCACAGCACCAGCCATGCCGGAGGAAGGAGCCTGGGGCTGTCGGACGCTCCTGTCGGCTTCAGGCGCAGGAACACGAAGGTAAGGCCGCCGGGGTGGAGCAGGAGCACGGTGCTTCGCTCTGTGCTCGGGTGGGGACTAGAGGCCTCTGCTTCCCAACAGTTCACCCGGCAGCGCTCCAGCCTCGTGCTGGAGGATGTTCTAAAGTGCCGAGGGGTGAGTGCTGCTGGTTCGCTGCGTGCTTGGCTCGTCCGGCGAGTGAGACAGGTTGGGAAGAGAGGGCAATGCCTGGCTGTCACCTCCCCGGGGTGGCTTCACCAGGACAAGGAGCTTATTTGACAGTCCTTCCGGCTTCAGTGAGGTTCTTATCGTGTGCTTTTTATCAAGTACTCTTTGAAAGCAGCATTTGTACTTTCTTCTTCCCCTCCCCTTTAGGCAAAAGCCCAGAGCCCAGCATCTGATTATCCAGAGCAGAAGTGATCCACCGCTGAGAAAAAAAAAATGTTTAGCACTCTGCACACTCTTACTATGCACTATAACAGTTATCTGAGCGCAAGTAAATTCCTGTATTGCTATGTTATTGAAAACTTTCTATGAATTTAAATTTTAAAGGCAGTGATCATTTTTTATATGTATATGTATGTATTTTTAATTTGTGAGAATACAGGTTTTTCCTTCTGCGATCTATGCTAGCACCCTCCCACGACAGCACCCACCCTCCTGCCTTGGGAACCCCCCGGTTATGTTTCTGTCCTGGCTCTTTGTGACACCCAGCGGAAGAGAATTTTTGACATCTGATCACACATGTCCTGCTGCGCTGGGGCCAGTTTCTTGTTCTCAAGACAGCACCGACAGGTGAACATCAAAAGCTGTCGGCCAGGAGGCTGCTGGGGAGGAGGGGGGGAGCACCCGGTGCTGCCTGGGCCCTTCAGACACAGAGAGGGATGACGACGGGCAGGGGATAAGCTCTAAGCCCAGGGCTGTGTCCTAAAATGCTTTTTAATGCTTAGCCCATGCTTTTTAAATTCCTTGTAATAAAATTTATCTACTGATGTCCCAAACCCATGGTGCGGTAAGAATCTATTCCCTGAAGCGATGTGGGATCACAAACACCCTTTGAGGGCAGGAGTTTGTCACCCCACACCTCGCGTGGCCCCTGTGACTCTGCATTCCCCCCGTTAGTGCCTGCAGTGGGTCTGTTCATTCGCACCCCTCCTGCTCTGGCCCAGCCTTAGGGCCCTGCAGAAGCTGGAGGAGGCAGGTCTCAGCTAATGACCATGGGCAGCAGCCTCGTTAACGGGGTGCAGCAGACCGCAGGAGTGGGGTAATTAGCCACTCACCCTGCGAGGGCAAGGCTGGTACCGGTGACCTCATCTCTGCTGCCAGCGCTGTCCCCCAAGCTGCTAACAATCACTGAAGGGATCCTGGTTCTAAAATAAAGACATTTTACAGACGCTTCCACCAAATGTAAGCGTTTATTTATACAAGAAAAGCAGAATAATGGTATTTAAAAACAGGTGGCAACCAACCTTGCAACGGCGTTTCTGGGGAAAGCTGCTCTGGCAAGGTGAGGGAAGCTCAGCTGGCTCCTGGGGTTTGTGCAGGGTAACAGGGTGCCTTGGTCAGAAATCACGAGTATGAAAAATAACTAACGACCGAGCTGACAACGGGGCTGAGGCTGCGTTATTCCTCAGGTGTGAGAAATACTGCGCTTTCTCCGTTACGAGAAATATTAGCAATCGTTGTGCTTGCTTTCCCTTTCATACAAAATATTTACATTTCTGTTCCAAGTAAATAGAAATTACAGTGTATTAACCCATAAAAGTGGGATTTAAAAGCAGAGAACCTGCAACTTCATTTCTAGCAATTCTCATCCTCTGCGTCAATGCAGCTTCAGCAGTGGGGGAATTTAATTCTTTCCAGCCCCAAATAAGGACACGGTACATCTCGAGGGATGGTAGGAATCTCCTTTATGCAAGTGTACACGGTATGGCCAAGAGCACTTACAGGTTAATGCTGTGTACGGCACCGAGATGGACACACACCAAGCTAGAACTAATACCCAGCTCCAGAGTTTTTCCATTGTTTAGTATAATTTACATTCTGAGTGAGTATATATTAAAAAAAAAATAAATCACAAACCAATCTTTCCTTTGACAAACAAGCCTATTACAGACAATGTCAAGTTCATTTAAAGCACAAGGAAGTAATGATGATTAGAAAACGTTTAATTAAAGGCCATTTGAGCTACAGCCGAACAACCGCAGCACTTCCTTCTTTGTAATGTAAGAAAAAANAAAAAAAAAAAAAAAAAAAGCCCCGAAACCCCACCACGACTCTCTTGCAGGGCTCAGACCATTCTTCAGAAAAAAACCCGAAGTCAGTGAAGGTTATTTATTGGTGTGACATGTTTCCTGTATAAGAAGCTTCATTTACACAGCAAGGTGTAAACAGCATTGACTAAAAGTTTGTTATTTGTAATCATAAATAATTAATTGTAATAAATATGTATCAAGTAACTTTACAGCACACTTTTCCGGGCCAAGACGCAGATATGTTCCACTCAAATGTGCTCTCTGGAAGAAGAAAGACATTAGCAGCAGTTTCTTACTCACAGCTGTGATCAGAGCCTTGGGAACCGCTGGCATTCCGAGCGCTCCAGCCCCGCGAGCGAGGTACCTGACTGCGCTGCCAGTCCGCCCCGAGCACTGGGGGCTTGAAATGGGGATTTACACCCAACAGGAACCCACCGTCCAGGGCCTGGAACCCCAACTGTGGCATTGGCAGCAGCGACAGTTCTGCCGTGAAATTCAACGGACATTCCTCACGTTTCCTGCAGCACCTGGCTGGGAACACGTGTCCCAGGGGGGACTGAACCGGCTCCGAGCCGCTCCTCCTGCTTAGTTTGGTCTTTGTAAACGCCACGTGTTTGCGCTCACTCCCAGGGATTTCTCAGCTACATATATGCTTCTACCAGGAAATGGACAAGATTCAAGAGTAAATATTCTTCCTACATGTGTCTGTTCCCTTGAGAGGGCAACGGGAGGGGAACAGCTTTCCTAACCACAGGGCTGGAGACTCTGAATGCCAACAACTATCTCTACAAGTGGTGCACACACGGTTTCCATTCGCTCACAGAACAACAAGAATATACACCCGTGGTCAGGCTTTTCTCTTACTCACATCTTCCAAGTACCACACACTCGTATTCTCAGTCCCAATATTCACAATAATATACAATAAATACAGATTTTTCAATTCCCATTACCACTGACAAGCCCGATTAGCGTACGCCGTCTTCTCAAGAGACATAAAATACCAACCTGAAAGTACAAGGACACACACACCCCGTCGCAGACCTGTCGCCTGGCTGACGTGCGCTCAGCACAGCGGAAGGAAAACAACGTGCAGCTCAGTACGGGCACTTGAGTTACAGAGAGTACCGAGCCGTCGCCCAGCAGTGCCATCAGCGGGTTCTCTCGGTTCCCCAGCACGCAGGGAGTTCTCCTTTGTGTCGGTTCAAGGATGAACAAAGCAACGCCGCGCTCTGAACCGCACCCGGTGCGGGGCAACCGCTTTGACACGAGGAAAGGAAGATAAAGTCAATGAGCTGTTTTGAAACCACCCCCGCACGTGTTTCACAACACACAGAAGTTAAACCTGGAGAGCTGTTCTCCCTCCACAGTCTGTTGTTCATCTTTCCATGGAAAACAGAAGCTTTATCTTCAAACACATAACTGTGCCTTCCCCCACCTCGTCCTCCTGGGTGTCACGTTTTGAGGATAATTTGGTCTTCAATCAAAGATCATTTTTGAGTACAAAAATTTAGTTACATTATTATTATTCTGAAAGTTTGTTCGGAAATAGGATAAAGTCACAGATGATGACTTGAACTGTGGGATTTTACCCCATACGGAGAGAAGCCGTTTTGTTTCTGCCAATATTTGAACTACAAGAAATTATTTTGTTACTAAGCAAAGCAGACATTCAAGAACATAGAGGGCGAGAACCCAAGTGAATTACAGCCCTTCCACTGTTCTCTCAATTACAAATCTTCCTAATCGAAAGTGTCTCCCTGAAACCCCAAATCAATTGTGGGAGCTGCCCGTGATCGTTTGGAAAGTTACAGGAAAATGGTGGAAACGTCAACATGCAGTTTGGCAGCACATCTCCTGCTCTAAAACTCACACAAGTGCTACAAATTCCACACATCCTCTGCCCGCGACAGAAGAGGGGCCGTGCTCCGGTCCTGCAGGTGCCCCGCAGCCATTCCCTCCCCACACCCAAATCTTTCCCTTTTGTACTCAAAAATGTTCCAGGGGAGAGCGATCCACAAGCCTTCACCTTCAAGTGCTCCCCAACTCGGAACGCGCTCACTCCTGTGGTGTTTGCATGGGCAATACCATTCTCAATTACAAAATTAGAAATGTCCATGTTTGAAGGTTTTCTCAAAATTAAATTATACACAAACCGGTCTTTACTAAACTATCCTACAAATATTCCACAAACAAGGCAGCAAAATGACCAGTCCACCACGAAGTCTACAAATACAAAATGTGAGTCTTCCAGTAATTATCGTAATGGGAACAAAAGTTCAGAAAATAAATTAACCTCCAGCTCGTCACACAGTGGTGCAGGAGGTGTTTGTACGCGAGTCGAAGGGTTTCCAACGTCAGCAGAGTCACCAAACAATCCGGACAGTCACCTCGGGGCAGCCGCGCTCAGCCGCTGAGCGGATCCTCCCGGTAGTGGATGGCGTATCGGAGCTTCTCCAGCATGATGTCCAGCGAGGAGTACTGCGGGAGTTTGATCATGAACATGCACGTTTCCACACGGATGTACCGCGAGTCCGGAGAACCTGCGGGGAAGAAGCACCCAAGGGTTTGAACGTGCTCTCTGCTTTTCACCTCCTCCAGGAGCAGCCTTCCCCACACCTGTACTAAGAAATCTCGAAATGAAATTTCTGCCTGTCGTGTGTCTCCTGAACCCCAAATCCTGCTGTGCTCGTCCATCCGTTCCCAGGCTGACATTTTTCCAACAGGTCAATCATTTTAAAAGCGTATGAGACAATTATTATACAAAGTCTCTTATTCTCTAGAGGGCAATGTTGTAAGTAGTTAACAGTTCATTTAAAATTTTCTTTTTACATGGTTTAAACCCAGGTTCGCTCTTTTCTTATCTACAGCCATAACCACCCGCCTCTCTCTTGTCATTCCTTCTGCAGTAAATACCTGTTTGAATTTGAAAAAGGGGAATCGAAAGCTCGAGCCCCGATGCGAGCAGAAGGGATTTTCTTTGCCTTAGGAGGCAGAGGGCAAACACACCTGCGGCCCCGTCCGGGGGGGCGATTTTCATGGGGTACGGCGGGACGTGGGCAGTGTCGGGGCCTCCGTCTTTGCAGGGACACGTGAAGGGGATCCGCTCCTGGTTACAGGCGAACTTGATGAACTTGCAGAGCTCCTCCTGAGTGAACATCTCCAGCGCGCTCCAGAAGAACTCGATGTGCTGATCCGTCTCCATCAAGCCCACCTGGTACATGGTGTGTGCCTGGGAAAGGAAAGTGAGACGTCCACTGATGCTGTCTTCGCCCCCCATACACGTTCCCCACTTACGAGGACAGAAGTGGGGAGTAACTACACCTTCTCCCCCCGTCCTCCTGCCTTTTCAAAGCGATTAGGGAATCCAGCCATGGTAGAGCGTTAATATCCGTGGTTTTCTCTCTTTTCAGCCCCTCAGCTCCTGTACCAGGCTTGGCTCGGTGCGTTCCCCATACGTTGCTGTTTTGTTTAATGCACAGGACTAGGGCGGTTCAGCGTTGCTGCTGTTTAGGGACAACACAAACTGACGCTAACACCCATAGCTGAGAATATTCCGCAACTTCTCACACAAGAGAGCTGTTCTTTTTATGGCATAACTCTTATGGCAACGAAATTAAAGTATTTAGGACCAGAAGTTGCCTGTTACGGATTGATTTTAGGTCTTCAGAAGTTATTTGCAATTCAGAAGAGGGGCAATGGCTCTTTCAGCCCTTGGCTCAGCTCAATAAACCAAGAGAGATTTAAAATTTCATGTTAAAATGAATTAATTATTCTTCTCTGGAACAAGCCCCACTGCTATTATTTCCAGAATCCAGTGAAATCTTGAAGAACCCCCTTGGGGACAGAGGGGGTGTCCAAGCCCAGGCCAGTGCTCCATACGGACCACCCTGGCGGTACCCCAAGCAGAAGGTTCTCCTCTAACACCTGCCCTGTGCGAGGATCCTCTCCTCCACCTGTCAGACAGATAAGTTTTGCCCAAGCAGCCGCGGTTCTTCCCACCTTGAGGAACTCCAGGTTGATGTAGGGCAGCCCGCACGTCCTCAGCTCCATCTCCAGAGGCGTCAGCATGGTCAGGAGCTGCAGGGGGATGATGGACCCCAGCCCCGCGCGCACGGCGGTCATGCACTCCGGAGTCTGCAGCTCTCGCATCCTCAGGCTCCGGATCGCTGCTGCGTACACGTCCTTGTTCTCCCACCTGCGAGGGCAGAGATTCCGGACAAAAAAGGAGAGTGTGTGAGAGACACAGAGGGTTTTACGGGGCGATTCCGCTTTTGGAGAAGTGTGAGCATTAAGCTGTTTGCATTCTGATGCTTCCAATTTAATTCCACTTTCCTCAGCCTCCTCCTCTCCCTGCCCGTGTCTCACTGGCCTCCCAGCTGTGGGTGTTCGCTGAAGCCAGCGCTCAGCTATCAGCTCCCCTCCTCAGCTGCCTCTTTCTTACAGAACAAACGGCAGGAGATCGCAGGGACTTGGAACCACTGGTGCTAACAAATGCGAAGCTTTCCCAGATCATTCCAGCCTTCAGCTCATTACCAAAGCATCTCTGGAGAGCCTGGGGCTTGGAAAATGATTCCAGAGATGCTTCTTTCCCACGTAACCCAGCGCAACGTCCCGCCAAGGAGGCTGTCACCTACCCCACGGGAACGTGCCGGCCTCGGGGACAGAGCTCCACCTCCTCGCCCGTCATGGTCAGGTAGGTGAATTTGCAGCACGGCTTGTTCGGACAGTCCGGGCTCTCTGTCGCAAGATGCTGAGAAGCAATTTCTGCACACAGAGCTTCCAGTTCTGTCTCGTCATTTATCTGTCACGAAACACAAGACGAGTATCCAGTGACCAGTGTGTTGAACCGTGTCTCACTGAAGGTACCACCACAGCGTGCTCTCCACTCATCCGTCCTCTGGAGACATCCCGGACACTGCAAGCCCCTAACTGCTTTGGTGATTTTCTGGTTTGGCAGTGCCCAGTTCCACTAAACGCTTCAGAAACCTCAACTCCACCGCACCTGGCAGCAGAGGAGACTGAGCAGCTTTTCTAAGACATGAGGATGCAAAATCCTGCACCCAAGATGCGTCAAACGACCTGCTCACACGAAAAACAGCAGCAGGCGAAGCCAACCTACCCCCGAGGGCAGGCAGGGACGTTAGCGGCCAGCAGAACAACGTTCTCGTGGGGGAAACCCGGAAAAAAAGGAGGGAAGAGAACAAGTGACTTACGTTTTCAAATTTTTTGACGTAGTTGTAGGTGAGGATGTCAGCTTCCTGGAGATCACCGTCAGGATCCAGCGGCTCTCCTACCAGCGTCTTCCAGAAGGAGGGCAGGAGGTCAAGCGGCAGAGGAACGTCCGCTCGGATCGCAATCCCCAAGAGCTGCCCAAAGAAATGGAACAACTGCTCCTCCGCGTAGGTTATAGGGCTGGGCGTCAAAATGTACTTCCCCTTCAGGAAAAAAACAAAACAAACCAGAATAAAGCACCCACACCGGTGTTTAACAATGGATGCCAACGCCGCCGGTCCACAAGTGAACAGGCGTGTGAAAACACACACATCCAGCAAGAGCAAAGCAACTTCATTTCGTTTATGGCGATATCCCACCTTATTCTTATTGACTGCCGAGCTGGGGCACAGCAGGAGAAGGGAGAGCGAGGAGCTCTGTAGCTCTTTACAGACTTGCCAAAGGAAGTGACGGAAAGATCCACCTGAGAAAGAGAGAAGTGAAACAATGACACGGCCTCGGAGGCTTGTCACCGCCGCCTTTTAACCCAGAATTCACCATTCTCCTTGAAATCACGTTTTGAGCCTCAGGTTACACACGGATCCTCTCTGCCGGCACAGGTCCACAGCTTTAACACGCGTGGGGGCGACACCAGCCTACTACTCACCCGCGAGTCCACATTTAAATAGTTCAATTACGTGCAAAAAATATTCATTGACTCGCTTCTGCTGAATTCCCAAGCGCCACTTTGTCGTCCAGCGCTCTGTACGACCAGCACCAACATTTGTCACAGCAGCTGGCCCCGTATGCTGTCAATAACCACCACCGGCCTCCAGAGGAAAAGAATTCCCCGCGAGAAAAGCATCAAGGAGCCCTCTGCACTCCTTTGCGCTTAACAGGAGCCCAGCCAGGCACGCGTCACTCCTGCGGGATTCGCTAAAATATAAAAATCAACCACCTGGCTTGTGTAATTCCTCGAGGCTTCCTTCTTGTCCATCTGCGGGACACAAACACCACAAAGGTGACGCTGCTCCTCACGGGAACGTGAGCCACGTCCCGGGGACAGCCTGGACTCCACCCGGGGCCAGTTCTCACGGCTGGACCTGACGTCACCCACGCTGGGCGGCAACTTACTTGTTCCGTGAACCTCCTCCCCCGTGAAGCGGATGTTGAAGGCGTAGGTAGGGTCTCCACCGCTGGCCAGTTTCACGCAGAGCTGCGAGGACGGCACGCAGGCCAGCTGCCTGGCTGCCTGACAGAAATAGGAATTTTCCGAAGAACGGATCTCCCCTGTTTAAAAACAAAAGATAAAAATCAAATCCCCATCCTCCAGAGCATTTGGCATTAATAAGCCTCTGAGCTTGATTAAAACATATCGGACTTGTGTCAAGGCAGGGATTAAAGTGAATTTTGAAGAGGACAAGTGTTTCCCATACCTCCAACTATTTCCAAGGGATCCAGGGTGATTTCTGGGGCTGCGTGATCAGCGGTTCGTTGGACAGTGGCATTCAGCACTCTGTTCATTACAGTTACTTTTGTGTCATAGAAGATTAAACCTAAATAAAGAAACATTTCAGCAGAGTTAATCTATCCCTTATCTTATTTTCTGGAATTCTCTGATGGACGACAGTAGAGTAACAATTTCATCTTCATGAGGCAGGTAAGAGACGGATAATTTGTCTCTTCAACTTTTTTTGAAGTATTTGCTGCTAATGTTTACTGTAAGAAGTACAACGAGTTAGAACACTGCTGAACACAATTCCGATGTTACGTAAATAGATCCCAGCCGCTCCACCAGCATCTCTGTAAATCAGAAACATTTTGCCAAATAGCTTTCAGAACTCCAAGATGTTTTGACAGTAATGCTAGAGGCAAGAAAACATGATAAAAAAATCGGGCTGTCACACTGCACCGTGAACAGAGGCTCTAGAAAGACAAAATCTCAGAACATTCCTCACTTCCCCACACTGGGGTCACAGGGTTTTGTTTTTCTTAGCAAGGGGAAATACAAAAGCCAACCGGTGACTTGTGTCTCCTCCTTCTGCATTTCCCAAACTTATTTTCTTCTGAAATGTCCTAAATCTTGGGTTTGTTTGGTGTCTAATGGAGGCTTGTAAAACGATTTTCTTGCTCTCTCTGTAATTCAGCAACTTCAGTGACAACAAGGATGCCAACGTGTCCCAGGTCCTTCACCTGATCTGCTGCTTGCTGACCAACCGACAGTTTTAATTTACGGATACCCCCGAGAAGATAAAGGCAGCCACAGGCAGAAGAGATGAGCCACCTCCCTCCACGGTCCAGAGAGGTGCACAGCGTCTATTAACCAGCTGCAAGAATAATCCCAAGATCGCCTCTAAACCTCGCCCGACACGTTCCCCGACAAACTGACCTTTGGCCTCTTGCAGCAGCGCAGCAATGCTGTTCGCGTACATCTCCGTCTGCCGCAGCTCCACCAGCGGCAAGAAAAACGTCTCCAACGTTGTGTTGAGAGACTGAAGCAGTGCAAAGCGTAGGCGCAGACTTTCAACGGGAACATCTGCAGTGGGAAACATCCAGTCAGAGAGATCACGAGACTCCCCATCTCCTGCGAAACTCCATCTTCCCGGCAGCTCAGTCCAGGAGCCCCCGCTAAAGCAGCCCGTCCTCATCCCCGCACACCAGCAGGGCTGAAGATGCAAGAGCAGCCGTGATCCGTGACGTTCCTTCCTGGATCTCGAGTCTCTGGGTGCCTGAGTCACACCCCAGCACATGCGAGGAGAGAGCAGACCCAGCTCCAGCGCTCCCCTCGGCCCACGAGGCTCCTACCTGCCACCTCCCACGGTCCCAGCTGCCAGGGTGACAGCCAGGTCGCGCAGGGGCACCCGGCTCTTCCACTGAAGCAAGCCTCTATGCAAACGATCTGTACGTACTCAACAGACAGGAGATCCTGGGATCTGCTGCATCGGCTGGATCCAAATACACTTCATGGGGATGGAGCCGTGCGGGTGTAATTGCGAGGTGACGGCAGAGCCGGTTAATGTACTGGACCAGGGCTACGTCCATCTCCAGGGACCACTTCCGCGACGCTTTCTGAGCGTGTCTCGCATCAATGCAGGCACACCTGAACGGTAAAAGGCACAGAGACTTGTTGAAAATGGAAGTGCAACGCTGCTAACGAAGAGCCCGCTGAGCACGCCACCAGTAGCTTGTTCTCCTTCTTAGGCAGAGCTGTTTTATTAAAAAATTCCAGTTTGAGAATAAGAACTGATTTATCACCCCCCTTGCCTCACTGTTATTAAGTAATAAGAAAAAAAAAAAAAAAGGAACTGCCTACAAAGCTTCCTTATTTTGCCACTTCTTTATTCTTCACGCTCTGGAGCAGATCTAGGGGAAGGGGATGTGGCAATTCGCCTGTGGCTTGGCACAGGGAGATAAGGACGACTCGTTTGAGGGACTTTCTTCCTGTACAGTACGAACACGGAAGCGACCGCTCCCTCTTCTGCACTCCTACAGACCCTGCAACAACGCTGCCAGTTCAAACGGTCACCCAGCGCCCAGAGCAGAAAGCTGCTGTGGGAGGAAACCAGCGACAGCCAGATGGATGTACCACTCTCACCGGGCCAATCTGTCATCTGGTTTGGAAGCTGTGATCTGGTACGTCATTCAGTTAGCTATGTTGTACGCAAGAAAGTCAGGAACCTGCATTCTGACAGCAGAGACTCTTTTAAAGCACATTTTAAGAAAACAACCAAAAATTTTTTCTCTACAGGCCTTGCAGCCATGGATACCAGTTTGTGTGCTATTAACACACAGTTAAAGCCGCTCGGAACACTTGGGATCAAGGTTTTTTAAAGCAAGCACAATTAATCAGCATCACCCTTACAAGAAGATTTGTAAAATTTACCTTTCAAAATGCAGATCATACCCACAGGACAGAATAGCTCTCCACACACTACGGATATCCTGTTTAGATCGGTCAACCACAAATCGGTGAAATCCGTCCAGGGTCAAGTACTTCTCCTCAGGAACTGGCAGCAAAGATACAACCATCAAACAGTGATTTACTATAAAACCTTCACATGGCAGAGGAAAACACCCAGCGTACGTGGCTGCTGCCTGCCAGCCTCCTCCTTGTTCTATCCATCCCTCCGTTAGCGATGAGGCATCTGAAGCTTCTCTTTGATCCAATTTTCCTCATGTAACTTAATCACTTTTTCCATAGAAGTTGAGAAAGTTGACTTAAACCCACCCAGTTCAATGCCCCACGGCACACAACCAGCCTCGACATCCCCCTCGGAGGAGGGCAGATCGCTACCCAGCGCGTTCACGCGGCCCGCGCACACCGGTGCATTGCACGAGCGCATTTGCTCTCGCTTACGNTCCGTTAGCGATGAGGCATCTGAAGCTTCTCTTTGATCCCATTCTCCTCGTGTAACTTAATCATTTTTTCCATAGAAGTTGAGAACGTTGACTTAAACCCACCCAGTTGAACCCCACCACAGCCCAGTCCCCCACGGCACACAACCAGCCTCGACACCGCACCTCGGAGGAGGGCAGGTCGCTACCCAGCGCGTTCACGTGGCCCGTGCACACCGGTGCATTGCACAAGCGCGGTTTGCTCTCGCTTACATTGGCGAGTCCAGATTTACAGCTGCACAAACAAAAGCTGCATTTTAAAATCATTACGTGAAAGCATTAAGTCAGCTTCATTAAAACAAACCAAATCTATCCTGACATCACATAAGCACGTCAATACAAGAAAAGTGTTTCTTTTCTTTTGCTACAGAAAAATTCTATACAGCCGCTACCTTCCTGTTTCTTTGTGGGAGACTTTTCCGGGTCCTTCTCTTCGGGTTTGCTCTTCTCAGGAGATTTGGGCTTTACGGTAGGTTTCTTCTCACTTAGGGCTGTTCGGCTAAGGGACAAAGTGAGTGTTAGGATGGAAGTTTTCTTTCATCTGTCCAAGAAACCAAAACATACCTTAAAGGTCTTTTATAATCTCAAAGTCACATTCCACCTTTGAATTTGTACATGGAAATACAGAGGGGGGGGAATAAAAATCTGGATTCCTAAAAAGAAATCAAATGTTTCGCAACTGCCCAAAGGCTGAAGACACCAACCTGACACTATTGAGCATCGACTTCTCCTTCGTAGGCGGTTTAGTAACTGGGCGCTTGGTGCTCACAACTTTCACGGGATGCTGTTCTTTGCCCGCCTTGTTGTACTTGCTCTTGTCAAATTTTGGCTTGGGCACGCCGTACTTCCTTAAAATCTTCCAACACAGAAAGCAAATGATTATGCAATGCTTTCCAGTTACATGAAAAGATGCTGAAAAGAGTTTTCAAAGCACTACCTGAGTGAGCTGGTCCTCCAGCACCTTCTTTGGAGGGCGGACGTTTGTGAAGAACACGTGAAGAAGGTTTCCAGGAGTCTGAGAATTTATCTGCTCTTTGCTGAGATAGATATCAGCAACCTTAATGGGCTTCGCAGGAGTTAGGCTCAGCATTTGCTCGGAATGGACGCAGCTTTTAAATATTTCTGTGAGGACTTCCCGAGCACCTGGGACCAATTTCTCACCTGTTTAAAAAAAAAAAAAGCAATAGGGCATAAAACACCATGACAAGTGTTTAGAATTTGAAANTGTGAGGACTTCCCGAGCACCTGGGACCAATTTCTCACCTATTTAAAAAAAAAAAGCAATATGGTATAAAACACCATGACAACTGTTTNAAGGAAAAAGTAGATTATTTATGATGCCAGTGTAAAAATTAAGCTGTGTAAGTACACACTGGCACCTATCAAACGAATCAGCAGCCAACTGAGCTTCCTCCCAAGTGTTGTTATCCTCCCCCGTCCCCTGGTTCAGGATTCTGGCCCATTCCAGGCCTATTAGGGTCTGTACAGCTCTCATGTTGCAGAGAATATAAATTACTCTTACTCTTGAACAGTGTCTACTCTAAACTTATGCTCTGTCTCATAATTGTAAATGATTCCAGTGGCTATTTTCTCAAAAAAGTCCCTAAACAACCCAGTCAGTTTTTTGGGTTGGTGGGGAGTTGTTTGTGGTTTTTCTTGGGTTTTTTCATTGCTTGGCTGTTGGTTTTGTTTTGTTTTGTTTTTTTTTCTATGAGGACAGTTGAGCAATGTTCAGGTTGCAAACAGTTTCTTGCCAACCGACGAGAGGGAGGAAACTTGCTTTGACATTACTTCCAGGCTCCCTCTCGCTGGCACCCATCGGTTAGCGAGTCATTCTGACTTTACACCGGCACGGAGACTCTGACCCCTGTACGTCCCCAAAACTGCACAAGGGAGATATTTGCCAAGATGAAAACCACGTACCCTTTATGGACTTATCATTGAAATAATCTTCTAGTGCTGGGCTCCCTTGTGTGTCAAAGAGACTCTGATTTACAGTGGACACAGTTAAAATCTCTTCCGTTGACATCTCCATCAGTTCGTCTTCACCATCCAGACTTGACAAACCAATGAGATCACTGCTGTTGAACAGGCTGGCTCGGATTTTCTCTATTTTAGCTCTGGACCGTATCTGTACAAATAATGACATCAGTTAACAGCAATTCTGACAAAACAAACTGACTTCCATTCGTAGGAACTGGGTTTCAAGCCTTCTCCCCTCCCCATGCAGATAATCACCATCACATCGCTTCTAACATTCTCCTACATCCAAAATCTGATACCAGGATTCAGGGTCAGCCCAGAAACATCCTCGTCTCCCTAGTCCCGCGTGCACACCGACACACGGTTATTCTGCACCCACGACTGACGCTGAGCTACACCTCGCTAACAGTTCCTTTCACTCTGTCATCCACGTGATGGCCTCAGTCAAGGAGAAGAACCTGTACGGAAGAAAACCCACCACACACTTTTTCCCTAACAGTCAGACCAGGGTGTTACACACAAACCACAAAAATACAGAATTTCTCAAAGCCAGAGGCTAAAAAAAAAAAAAGTTCCTAGAATCAGATCTCATTCTTTCAGAAAAAACTGACCCCAAAGGCACCGTCCCCGACTGAAGGCCATTACCTCCACTACAGCAAAACCTTTGATGGGCCGTGACAGCAGCGGCTGGTTGTCCAGGGAAGTGACAGTGTACATCGACCCAACGTCAGACACAGACGCTGTTTCCACATTGTCAAGCGGTTCCCCGAGGCTGCCGAGGCTGCCAAGGCTTCCAGTGCTGCAGTGCGAGAGATCCAGGCTCTCCTGGCTGGACACAACGTGGGGTTCCAGCAGTCCAGGGGGGATGGCCAGTTCCAGTCCCGCTTGAAACTGGTCAACGGAGATATCGCTAACGGTCCGAGATATACCCTGCGAGCTGCAGAGGGAGGCCTGGCTGGTCGAGGCCGAAGCACTAACGCTCATGGCCGGCGTGACGCTGCTGGAGCTGCTGATATCCAGACTGTCTGCGCTACTGGAAACAGTTGGTTTTTCCAGTTCAGTTCTGCACTCTCCTCCTTCCGCCTTGTCCTTGATTTTTTTGGGATCCTCTTCCTGCAAAGGGATGTAGATCTCATCTTTGAAGACCCCACCGTGTGCGTTACACGCCTTTCTGATGGCGCTTCTGACGGTGCTCTCCTCCAAGTGAGTCGGAATTCCCGAGATGACCAGCAAGCGGCTGTGCGCCGTGGGACCTACCAGCGCTTGGCACGCGTCCGCTACAGCGTCGTTGGTCACACCCAGGCCCTGCGGATCCTTCCTGGTCAGGTGTCTGAGAATTATAAGCAGAGTCAGTGCTCTGTGGAACCACAACATATCCTCAGGCTTGCTTCCTCCTAGACTCAGGATCGCAGCGTCTGTTTCAGCTGCTCTGGATGAAGACCGTTTGCCCGAAGATGACGTCTTTTCCCGCTTCATTTTGACTTTTTTCCTCTTTGACAGCAAGCTTGGACTCTGCGGTGTCTGTCCTGGAGAAGATGAAGATGAGGACGAAGAGTCACTAAGATTTGGGGCACTCGTTGAAGACATCACAGTAGTTGTTACGCTCATATTGATGGGTAAGGTCACTTCTGCTACAGCGAGGCAGACTTCCATCAGAGCATGAAAGTACGTTGAAAATCTTCCTTGGTCAGCCCCTCCGACACCAGAACCACCGCACGCGTTTCCAGACACCCAGTTCTGTGTTTCTTCATCATACAACTTGTGCAGTTCTGACTGCAGGGCCATGAGCATGGCGAGGCAGGGATTCAGCTGAAGGGCAATAGAAGATGACAATCCTGCTGGATTTTTTTTCTGCTCCAGACTGTGAATTTTGCGAAGCAACTCGGCCAAGAGATGAAATATTAATTCCTTCACGCACGCTGCCATGTCAGTTGTCCAGAGAAAGTTCCCTGTGTGTGGAAGGCAAGACATGGGAGTCAGCAGTGTTTCACTGTTCGTAGCTTTATTACACAAATTGCAACAGTAATATTAAAAAAAGCACAAGAAAAGGTCGTTTCAGTGGCTGTACGTCAGCGGTAAGACAGACAGGAGGACTATTCCAATAAGTGCATAACAACAGAAAATTTCTGGAGTTGGAGGAAAGCTTCAAAATAATGGAAGAGCTCAGAAGTACTTTGTGACTACAATTTTTCTTTTTTTTCCTAAACTCTCCATCTGAGCCAGTACATTACTGGTGCTCATTACAAAGCCAATCTGCATTCTCACCTAGGAATTCCACCACCTGCAGGAGAACCGAAGCGGGAATAGTATCCAGTTGTTCATCTTCTGACTTTCCATCCCCATCTGCCAGTTTCCAAGTTAAGAGCTGTTCTGTGAAAGCCATTGCCAGGGGGAATTCAAGAGGAAGAGAATGCAAGACCAACACAGCTCCAGGAGGAGGAGAGACTCCTAAGCAAAGGTCAAAGAAAATACATATCATGACCTAGGCATTTGCCAAGTAAAAGTAGTACCATAGCTTTTAGGATTTTTTTTTAGGCTAAATTTATGCTAAGTGAGAATTTTCTCTATTAAGTACCTTGCAGTGAATAAATAGGAACACAGATCCTGACCAATCGATCAGAACTAACATCATCTGAGTCAGATGGTTTCCATCTGGTTTATAAAACCCTATTTTCTTGATTAAGAACGATTGCATATTTCTGCCAGGACACATTTCTTAATACCTTGTACAAAAATACTGTCACTAACCACCGGAAGGACTGGTGATTTTTCTGGAAGCTCCTACACAGGGGCAATGGTGCTGCTTGTCTCACTTCTGAGAACACAGTTAAAAAGGGGATTTTTAATTTTTTTTTTTTTTTTTACCTAGTTTGATGTGAACCTTGTCCGTAGGTGTGATGACGGCAGGGTACTGATTGGTGGTTGGGGGAGGAGTCAAGCCTGTGTTGGTGGGAGAGGCGTCTCGAGGGTAGCACACTGCTTCAATGAGGTTTAGCTGACCGTTCCTTTTCACTTTGTGCCCGAGCCCGTAGACAAGCACTCGAGCCCAAGGAGCTTTATACAAGGATGAACTAAGAAAAGACCAAGAATGGTTTGGTTAGACTGTAACTAGCTACTAGAAATCCCAACCCAGTCACAGAAAGATTGAACACCCTGCAGCATTTATCCCACCACCCTGAAAATGAGTCTCTAAGAAGATAAGAAAATCTTTTTTTTTTTTTTTTTTAAAAAAAAGCAGCTGCATGCTCAGGGTTCGCAGAGGCTCAGCGGCACGTCTTCAATCTTTGCCACTCTTGGCCCCTCAATTACTTACTCTTTGCGGAATCCAGACTGACTTTCCTTACAGGACACAATTACAAATGCAGCCTCAGGAAAATTAACATCCATATTGACCTTGGATTCTGAAATCGGGAATTCTTCAGCAGGAAACTGTTCTGGTGCCGTCTGTAACACAGCATTTCATCATGAAAGCCCCCATGCAGCAGCAGCAGCAAACCACCTCCCTCTTCTCTTTGCAAATAAAATGCAGCATTGTAAATAACGACACAGTGTGAGGCCACCCCGTTTCAATATGATCCAGAGCACTGCTGGAGTTCTCAGCGTGCCCGCTACGATCAGAACAGGAATACAATCCACCCAGAGAAACAACCCTGTGTGATGAGTTTTGGAAGTTTGAATTATTATTATGGAAGTTAGAATCGCACACAAAGCAAGGGCTCCTTAGAAAGAAAAAACGACGCTGCTCAGAAACCGTTCCTCAATGTGTTACCTGCAGAAAGGAGCAGATCTGTTTAGTGAGGTCTAACAGACTCTCCTCTCCTTGATGCAGTGTCCGAGTGATGGCGACCGTCAGCCACTCCCTGATGGCCTGGGAGTTGCCCTGGTAGAAGAGGTCTGTGGCGGCACAGTTCTGGGAATGCACGCAGTGCTGCAGGGACTGGGCCAGCAGGATAGAACTTGAACTGATTGTTCCATCTGCAATCACAAGTAAGAGAAGAAATTTGGAGATCACTTCAACATGTTTACGTAACCTGCGAAACAGACAGTGGAAAGGGAAGTTTTTACACGCTTGGATTACCAGCCTCCATTTCCACTCCTGGGCAAGTGCAAACCTCCTCCCAGGGGTCAGCAGTAGAAGGGATCCTCCCAAGACCAACCCTGCACCCCGGAGATGGCTGGTTGCAGACGGGATGGTGCTCTAAATGCCAGCGGTATTCTTCACCTGCCTTAAGCCAGCCCTTGAGGATGCCTGCCACACATCCACAGAGCTGCGGGTTCACAGCCCTGGGTATCAAGGCAGGCACGTTGCAATTTACAGCACAAATACGAAGACAAGTGACCAGAAGCGCTCTCTTCTCTAGATGGGGTGAAAGCAGCTTGATCTGGTCTCGAGCTTTCCCCACAGATGAACGAGATCGCTTTTGGGTGGCCCCGAGAGGGTCACAAGCCCTGACACCTCTTGGCTGTCATTCTGGAGCTAATGGGAGAAGTCAACGAAAGCCAAAGTGCAGTGCATGGAGGAGCGGGCAACTCACCAAAACACCCGTTTGGAAACGGTATGGATTAGCAGGGCTTGAATTAGACATATTTTAAAGAGGAAATTTTACAAGCTTTTATTTAGTTTTATCTTAAAGCCATGCAAAGTAGTGCTGTACTCTGCAAGAGGATCTCCCACGATGCGGCATCTGTTAGAGGTAGCCAAGTTTCCAAGTGACTGGAGGAGGAACAGCGCTCTTTCCAATGGTAAATAATTACAGTCAGTTAATAGCCCATATTTAGCACTTCCTACGTCCTCCTGATGCTCCAGCCACGTTACACACACTTCTCTGCATGCAGAACAGCTTTGTCACAAGAATTTCATTGGTTAACACTCACTTGAATTAGCCAAAGATTCTTTTCCGTGATTCAGCACATACATTCGCTAATCAGATCTGTGATTCCAGTAGGAAAAGGACAAACCACTTTGTGAAACGAAGAAGAGTTGGATTTTGAAAACTGAGACCCAACTGGCATTTAGTTTTACTACCCTGGATTTAAACTATAAAACATTCTCAATTCTTCGCAAGTATCCCTTATGGACACTTCCCCCCCGGTAAAGAGAAGACCTCTGATGACAAAGGGACAGCAGCACACTGACGGGAATCTCAGCAGGGACTCTGAACACTCATGAACATCTTTAATTATGAAGAATTTAAGTTTAATACCCTATCTCTAAGGTCAGGAGTCCACTGAGAGGAATTTTCAAACACCACCATCATTAACTAATTAATCAATAAATGCCAAACTCATTAGATTTGTGTGTCCCCAGAAAACTATCATACCAAAGACGAGCTGTGATAAAAATCAGCGTTTACCAGGAAGAGGTGGTGCCAGAAGCTGGTTGGACAGCAGCTGCAGGTGCTCCAGAGTGATATCACGGATGGCAGGAATATGGAACAGACGAGTGAACATGTGGGGAGATTTGGGGGCAAAAATATTGAGGAGAGCCATACGGCAGTAGAGCTTGGCCAGAGAAGCTTCACTTCGCAAGAGCTCTCTAGAAAACACAAATATCAAAACATAAAATTGCTTCACCGCGTTTAAAATAAGCCATATCCAGCAACCTGCCCCTGAGTCCAAACATAAATATCTGATTATTTCAAAGGTTCAAGCAGACCCACATCTTTCTCATTCACTTAAGACAGCACTCAGCCCATCTCATTCTGGTACCACATGAAGGCACCTGAATTAGACGCCAGATCTCCGCCAAGGCAGTTGAGAGTTCTTGAGCTTTTAGACAGCAACTGACCGATGGTACAAGAAACCTGAGCTTTAAGGTAGGTACCTGTTAGATCAGCCTGTATAAAACACTTTCACATGACTAAGGAAAATCCTTCCAAGATGACAATTATAACCAATTTCCTTTATTACAAAATAATTAGAAAAAAATAAAATCAAAGCCCTACTACCCATTAAAACATGAAGATTTAATGAATTTTGTCAGCTTTAATCCAACAACTACGAGAGGATTCAGTTTACTACTGCTCAAAACAAGGCTGTAGGAGAGAGTGGTACCATAGGAAATGCTATAGATCAAGTCAGATAACACACATGCTTTCTAAATGCCTTTTTTTTTTTTTACCTGTGAATTTGGATGTTGGTATTATCCAGGGTAACCAGCCCATTTGTTGCAGTCCTCCTATACCCAGCGGGTGGCCTTTCCAACATGTCAATAGGGTACCAGTATCTTACCAGCACTCCCTCGCTTCTGAGATACGTCTCTACTTGTACCAATTCATTTACCTGGAACACCAAAACCAACACTCTCAGTAAATATTGTCATGGTATTTTTTTTTTTTCCTTCAAAAAGAGTCAGCATTCTAAGCAGCTGATCATATTTGCTCACAGGTGTGTGATGCTGATACCCTGAAAGCCCTCCCAGTGCATCCTTACTCACTGAATCAACATCCAGAACAACACCATGAAGACCGAACGTCTTCAGCATCCCACGAATAGCAAATTTGGGTAAAGCTGTTCCCACAGCACTGCTGGCGACGTTGTTACTGTCAGGAGAGCGAGTCACCACTGTGAGACCTGGACGGAAACGGACAACACAACTTTTAAGGTACAGCTTTTTCCTCGCATTGACAATTTATGTGGTAGAGCCCAAGCACCAGAGCCTCTGAGCTTTTATTTTCCCCTCAAGATACTTTTTGCCGACCTTACCTTTTCGTACTTTATCAATTGTAAATTTGTTTGCTTCATCTTTGATATCCTCGATAGTAGGAAGGTAGAGGTCTCTTGGGATGCCACCGTTTTCCTCGTAGAGGAATTCTACAGTTTGTCGTGCTATATCAACCATTCCTGGCAGACAGAAGGCAGTGCTAGTTATCTTACCCAGCCACGTGAAGTAAATTCTTATTAACATCACAGGCAGATGAGCTATCTAGTTACTTCAATATTCCTTCAGCCAGGCTTATAGACAGGCAGTGGAGCTTTTCTGAGAAACACTCGAATGCTGCTCATTTGGGCTCAGAATCCCCACTTTGCTTACTGTGACCTTCCCACAAACAGGTCACCTTGCCAGAACTGTATTCATTTATAAACCCCCCTCTTAAAGTGTTCCTCAAAGGCTTTGCCTTGATATAGTCACAGACAGAAAACGCATGTAGATAATTTCTTCCCAAACTACTGTTCCAAAGTACTTCTGCATCCACATCACAACAGCACAACGAATTCTGCCACTATTGCTAAAGCCACTTTCCCTGGGTAAGCAGTCCAACTTAAATAAAAGTCTCAAAGTAAAATCATGACCCCAAACCAAGTTTTAAGCACTTGATGGAAACAGAATTTGTTTTTCTTTAATTTAAATTTTCCAGCCCTGAATACCTAAGAAACACAGGTGTTATCTTCACGCTTATTGCACGTTATCTAGAACAACACGCGTGGAAATAAAGGCAGCCATACCTAACTGTAAAGCTCCTTTAATCTGATCCAGCCCAGACTTCCTCTCAGCCTCATTCCGGAATCTTCTTCGAATTGTAGGGAAAACTTTAGTTTCCCAGGCTTTAACCAAGAGGGCATAGTGATCCTCCTGCAAAGACAACATTTATTTAGAAGACCAAGAACAAGAGCATTTTCCTTAAGCAAGTCAGGAAAACCTTTGTCTGGCAAAACATAAAAATCAGCATTACAAGCTCTGTATTGAGACCACAAGTGACAGCAGGCAGAGCTTGCCATGTTCCTCACCCGGGGAATATCATCATCGTCATCATCATCACTTTCATCATCGGCAATAGGAGGGGGATGAGGATCAGGGCCTGATGTGATGAAGTTCTCATAGCTCAGTTCCATTTTGTAGTGGCAAGACGTGTCACTGTCATATTCTGCAAAACACACGTAGAAATAATGGGATCATAAAGCACTAGAATGCACACAGAAATATTCCATGAGGTTTCTGAGACAGATTGCACCCCACGGCCTCCCATCAGTGTGTAGCAGTGTAACCAATCGGCTGATTCAATCAACTACAGCGTCTTATTGTATTCAAAGCCCTAATAAAATAATTTCTCATTATAGTTGCAATTAATTGAGAATAATTTGTGCATCCATATAAAGGAAGACCAAAGAAAGATTATTTTAATTGCCTGGTCTAAAATCAAACAGGCACGTATTTGACAGTGCTGCTTGTACTGCTTTACCTAAACAGGCAGTGCCTGAGACCTGCAGCCAGGATGTGCCTAAATAACATTTAATTATTGTAATTCCTTCTGAAAGAGATTTTTTTTAAAAAAGTTAATCATCACTTTACGTTGTTGAGCCGTAGCAACAGCAGCAATTCTACAAGGAGGTCCGTGGGTCCCAGGATCAGAAGCTATGCTGGTGCCAGCATCGTTATCGCTGTCAGAAGCCATGGCAAAAGGCAGTGCTTCAAAGTTGGCGCTTATTTCTTCAGCCAGGTCAATGCAGAGATCAGCAGCGTTCCTGTGAGCCTGCCCTTCGGCATAGGCAAATTGGCGAGATCCAAAGTTAGCACGGACTTTGGTGTTCTGAAAGAAGACGCACATGAAAGCATTAAGATGAGCTGCGGATTGTTTTGATCTTTCTCTTTGCTCTTTTCACAACCCCAGCTGAAGGGATAAGCTGATCACATCTCCAGGCCATACGTTCTTCCCAGCACCACGGAAAGTATTAAGCTGCTAAACACAAACTTTGAACTTTCCTTTTTTCTGTCTTCAAGACACAGCACACTGAACTAGTGAAGCAAGGTCACTGCAGGAAGGAATACTAACAGGGGGGCTGCTACCACAGAGTAACGCCATCTGATCCAGCCAGCTGCACGTTAACGTCCTAATGGGCAGAAAAAGTTCAAAAAAATGACAAAACGCATACGTGCGCTGGGAAGGGTAATGGAACACCTCAGCCTAACTCAACACGGGTAAAAACTATCACTCCACTTTTTTATAGATGGGTAAGCAGGCTCAATACTTTCTATAGAATATTTTTAATATCTATCAAGCAACATATTTCTGTTTAAAACTTGCCTTTTTCTGAATGTGGACAACTGGCCACATTCCACCAGAGACATCTTCCAGATAGGGCCCAAGTCGCTGCCCACAATACGTAAAATAAACTCTGCCCTTAGCTGGCTGCCCTGGGGGAGGTGGAGTTCCTTCTGTTCTTTCCCATCCAATTCCTGCTACATCACCTGTAGAAAAATTTAACCACCAAAAGAAGAACATGGATTTAATCTATTTTCTCATCCACCGGTTCCCTTATATTTAGGAGATTTTCTGATCAACCAGATGAGCAAGTCAGCTGTACTCTTACGTACCAGGAGAAAGAGTCACATCCAGTCTAACGCTCTTCCACTGCAGCAAACTGGAGCCATTGTAATGCACTGCTCGCCCGTTGCTAAGAAGCAACAAAAGAAGAAAATTAAAAAGAACACCGAAATAAGGATTACAGCTTGCTACCAGCCGAAGTCTAGGTAGCTGTGATACTGACAAAAGGCAACTCGGCTCTCCCTTTCTGGTAAGGAGATATTTTAGTTCATCATTTTAATATTTCAAATAACAATGTGCTCACAATACTCCTTCCTAACGAGTTTAACAAACGAGCTGAGCAAGATTGTGATTGTTGATGGACATTTCCAACGTACTTGTGAAAAAGACAGGTGCCCACTGGGTTTGTCCAAGCACCATCCCGTTTTTCTGCTTCGGTAGCAAATCCAAATGAAACTATTGGTCCAGTGTCATCATCTGTATCTCCATAGGAAACTACTTCAATTTCCCAGTAAAAGGATGGTGCCTAGAAATAAGAATAATTTTCCAAAATTATTTACAAAACACAGGTAGAATAGAAAATTTTATTTCTTTTTATTTTCATGCACAATTGAATATTAAATGACACAAACTGTTGTACAGTTATGAGTTCCTACCTGTACTGGCACTGGGGAAGTGGCATAGATAAATGTGCCCCGAGGAAGTCCCCCACCGGCGCTAGGATCAGCCAAAAAGGTGACAGCTGTGAGATGCGATGAAAACATGCACGCTCGCACGGGGGGAAACACTCTTGATGGGCTCCAAGTGATTTCCTTGGGCTACGAACAGGAACAGAGTGTTTGATTGTCACACCCATGCAACTACCATAACCACAACCACAACAAATCACACCCCAGTACAGAAATTCACATTAAATGAAATGTTTAAATAGGAATCCAACCAGTTTGGCTCCAAAACCACCGGCAGACCCCCTGTACTCAGTGGCTGGCTTCACCTGCAAGGGCCAGAAGCCTCAGCGCCGTGTCTGTGCTCACCTGCCTTCTGTCTGCTTGGAGCGGAGGAGGCGGGGGCCGGGCACAGTCACGATACAACATTCGTAACCGTTCACACTGCATTTCTACAACAAGGAGCCTCTCCCCTGCAACAACAAACCAAACCAGGTCAGGAGGCTCCAGGCAAGCCTAGTTACTCGAGTCCAGCAATGAAATCTTAACTCTGGCACATAAACACAAACAGGACATTTGCAATGTAAGAGATCTATTCCATAGCCTCACTTACCCATCAACAAAATCGGAGACAAAATCTAACCTATACAAGCCCTTGTTTTCCTCATGTTCCATTTATATTCGGTTAGCATTGTTATATTAAGATAAAGTTCATTTTAGTGAGTGAGCAAGTTTATCATCCAGCAAAAGCAGGAAGTCAAAAGAATTTACGCCCTGTGTCAAAAAATCATCACACTTCCTTTTGTACGGGGGATGATACTGAAATCCACTTGGTTCCTACCCTAACATCCTTTGCTTCAGCCACTTTTCCTCCAATGTAAGGCTCTGACATGTTCCTAAAACTTGCCCTTGAACTAAGGCTGCTGCTGGGCCCCCTGCTTACCCTTACCCAAGGGGGACGGTACTGTCCTGTCGTACTACCACTGCTGCATCATGAACTCTAAGCAGCTGGAGGACAAAACACCAAAATGATTTTTAAAAGCTGTTATGTCTCTGAGCCGAATACGACAGTGAAGCCACAAGAACACGTTGAATACCTACCAGGGCTGCACTCCTGCGCTACCAAATTAAGAACTTCTACAGCAGCTGGACACTGTTGAATGAACTCTTCACAGAATGAGCTGTCTTCTAACAGCTGAGCCATCACCAGGCATGCTCTTAACGGAAAAACAACACATTTAAAGCATTACAGAAGTGTAGGCTGAATGCAAAGGTGTCTCTACATGTACTGAATTAAGGACTGTTTGAAAGGACAGCACGCAGACAGAGCTGGTTCTTTGTCCAGCTATCCCCTGGAACTCCCCAATGACAGCTCTACTCTGCTTAACAGCTTTCACTTGGACAAAGCATTTGCTCAATGCACTGCCCGTGTTACAGGGGGAACTTTATTTTTGGGGCTCATTTTAACAACATCAAGGCACTAAATGTACTTAAGGAAACAAACAAGAATTTTTGCATTGTCCCCTGCTGCCATTTGTCAATATCAATAGAGGAAGAAAACAAGAACCCATGCAATTCTCCCGAACACTTGTGTACAGTATCAAACCAGACCGGGCTGCTGCACAAAACCCAACCACTCACCTGGTTCTTATTTCAGCAAGAAGCCGGACCACTGCCATTACTGGAGCTGAGACATCTCCTGTTGCAGGAAGTGAGGTGTGAATAGATAGACTTCCCTCCTGAGGGAGCAACATGGACTGGACTGCCTGTACTACCTTCTCAGTAATGGACAGTTTATGAAGAGGCAATGCCTGATGGTGGGGGGGCACGGTAAAAAGTTAAATTCAAGTAGTTAGTTTCTAAGAAATGAGGGAGTTTTATTACCTGGAGTTAATTCTCATTTCGTACTATCACAAAAACAGCACCAAACACCAGTTAGAAAAAAAAAAGAATAAACAGAAACAAAACCAAAAAACCACCACAATATGCAATGGAACATCTTTAAGCACCAAAAGATGAATATTCATGTTACTTGAATGAGAACTTAAATATAGATATTGTTAAGATACGTTTAAAATCGATAGGCAAATTTTACAAATAATACTTAATCAAAGATGAAACAGACTTTTACATGCTGTAGATTAATTGCCAGTATGCTGCGACAAAAAATTAAATAATTGATATCATACTTAATATTGGATTCTTAAAACTCCCGTACCTCAGATCTTGGAACACAGAGCCTAGATAATGGAACAGTTAATGTGTCTGATGCTTGTGATGTCTTTCTAGTGTCTATACTGGTGGGTGGAAATTTGACCGTTGCTATACCTTCTTGTTCATTAATAGATGCCACAACTCCAATGCTTCCTGCTATTCCTTTACCTAAAACCTACAACCAAAGAAGGTCTGCATAAGATGGAAGGCTTTACAAACGTGAAACACCGAGTGGTTAACACCACTGCTTGAGGAAACAGGAATATGACGCAACAGCAGGCTCCACAAGTGTTCGTGAAACTGCTTCACAATCGCGGGCAATCTGCACGTCGCTTCACCAGTACGCCGGCAAAACATCGCCAAAAGCACCGACTCTCATTTAAGATATAAAACGTGAGCAGAGCTGAATTACCTGAACTTCAGAACCTATTTTAATCGTCTCCTTAAAGCCACCCAGAGCACAAAGGGCAGCTACTGCCTGTCGAGCAATTCTCTGAAGTTTAGCCAGTTTCCTTCCACTGCTACTCCCGTTCTCCAGAATAGTCTCTGCATATTTCCCCAGCTGTGGAATGTACATCAGAGCCCGAGACAGAACCTGAAGACAGAAGCAGAAATACCAGATAGTGACTTCAAAGCACAATCAAACAAAAACCAACACCCCAAGCCTCCAGCCCACACAGAGTCTCAGAAAAATTATTTTTGTTCTTGAAGAGAATTACATAACTCCAAAAATTCTGAATTCTCTGAAGTGTGAACACCATCAAAGCCAGCTCCGTTCTTTAATAACTTTCAGAATCCCAGAGTTACATATATAATCCTAGCAAAGTTTCTGCTCAAGGATTTTGCCTAAGTGACAGATTAGGTGGTACAGGATTCAGAGGAGCATAAAAGTAAGGTGCTATACTTCCCAGACAGCACTTGGGAGATTGCTAATAATTAAGTTCTCTTAACTACTCCATACACACTTGGTGCAGAATTTGACATTTCATCTTCCCTTTGCTTACTTTTTCAGCAGTTGTTGTCCATATCTGAGCTGCATTGGATTCCGGTGCCATCAACAAGCTATGCAGCAAAGCGATCACCTCTGCTGCCATGCTGTTCGCAACGTGGCCGCTAATGAACGGCCTCACGGGATCCGTCCTGTACAGAAGAAAAAAGCAATTTACCCATTCATTTCAAAACAAGAGGAGGAAAAGAAACTTCTGTTGTCAACAACAACACACAGCACAAAAAAGGGAAGCCTCTGAACACCCAGATTATTTCCCCAAGCACTGCAAATACTGGCATAAGCAGAATCTAGACTCTCCAGAGTCAAAGTGACCGACCTGGCAAGCTCCGAGTTCCTCTCTCTGCAAATAGACGTTTGTGCAGTCTTCTTTTTGTCCCCGGTGGACAAGCCGCTAGTAGTTTCTGGATTGATGGTTTCTATGGGTGGCCCAACACTAACTATTAGGCCGGACTGCGCCCACTTAGTGGCCTTTCGAAGAGCTGCAGCAGCTTCTTCTGTAATGACTTCACAGCAGCCACTCTGGAAATAAAATTGCCACGTAAGACAGATACTGATGTTGTCTCTGTTTGGCCACACTATACAACGCATTTAACTCTCCTCCCTCCGCGTGTGTCAAAGTGCTGAGAATACATCAGCACATCCTCCTGTGGAGGTATCAAAGTCATCAGACAAATTCTTTCTGTTGCTTTTTCTCATCTACAAAGAGATCAGAGATCAACGTGGATTCATTGCTTTTAATATTCCAATCTTAGCTTAACAGTATTGTCTCACTTCTCTGATCAAAAAGCCACACATGAGTATTTCTGGTGCAAACACTCAACAACATGTCTGAAAATATACATGAAAATTTAATTTAAATATGTGGTTTAAAATTCATACTATCAACGTACATTAAACACTTCAGGAAAGAGAATATTAAAGGGGCTTAAACATACCTGCAATGGTTGGAGGAAGCATTAGTTGAAATTCGTTTTCATCATGTACCCCTGTATTTACATCAATAACTGAATAACCCTAACATTATATATAGTTATCTTTCTGAACAGTTCTGTAAATTAAACAAAGCAGATTCAACATCTATGAAAAACAAGAATTCTGACTGGCCACTGATTTTTAAGATGTTGCATAATTCTTATTTCTTCCTTTTCTTACTTTTGTCATGTCTCGATCCATTTTCACCACCTTCTCCATATTGGCTCCAGTTCCTAGTCGGAATGGACGACCTTCTGAGCTACTGTTAAAGTGAAAAGAAAACACATTAGCTTTGTTTTCATTGTTGGAAAAAATAGCTGAACCGTACAGTCTCATTTATGCACATTTTTCAATTATTTGAAAGCACCTCTTGCAACTGAGATACTCAACAGTAACAGAAACACTCGATAGTTAAGGTCACACCCAATTGCACAGTAATTTACAAAAGGAATTTAATACTAGTGAACACAGCTATCTGCGTAGCAATTTAACCCTTCCCTGTGCCAGTAAACACAACAAACTGGTAAGACAATTTGCTTTCCCATTTACTGTTATGTCCAGGATGCATTTTTCTACATGTGTAGCACTAAAAAAAGAAGAGAAATGGAATTGACAAAACTGGTTGCTATTTCCAACCATGTGAGTTAAGTTTACCTTAGTAATGGCTGAAGGACTTCATGGGATGACTGGTCTTCCCGTTTATGAATAAAAATAGAAAGTTTACCATCCACTGCCTCGCTTTCTTCTCCAGGATCTTTATCACCTTTTATTGAATTTTTAGGGCTGGCTTTTGCCAAAGCAGTATCTGGTTCAGAGGCCGTTGGAGAAAGAACCGTCTGGCATCCTTGAAGTAGAAAAGGAAAAAACAAAACAAAAAATACACAACCATGAGCTTCATCAACAAATTTTCTCACCCTTGAAGCTACTGCTAACACACCCGAGATGCATCTGAAACCCCACTGTGACACACACATTAGTCTGAGAGAAGCTAAATGAAGAGGCAGATGGAAAGTCACAGAAAAATCCTCTCTTCCAGCACTGACATATCATATACCTCTTCCTACTTGAGCTTTTTGTCAATACAAGAGCTCCCTGCAGAAACAGGAGTTCTTCGCAGTTTCTCAAATTAGCCCGACACCAAACCGATGCTGGTACCTGGTACGACATAATCCGCCAGCTTTGCCAGCAGCAGAGAGGCAATCTTGGAGGCTGGGTCACTGGGATCATCCTGCTCACTGTTCAGAGAGGGCACCGAGTAACTCCAGGGAGGCAACTCCACATTTCCACAGTCCTCAACGCTCATGAGAGGCAGTGCAGCACGACACAACTGGAGGATGATAAGGACCAGCTTTGGAGAAGGACGCTGATCCAAGAGGAGTGACAGAAGCTTGGACACACAGGCTGGCTGGCTCAGGATTGCTTTACCTATGTGGCTCCTGAAAGGGAAAATACAACAGGTGACTAATGTTTGAAGAAAAAACAAAACAAAACTGATCGCTTTATGATGCTCTTGGAATTAAAAACAAATTAATTTATTGTTTACAAGATGTAATTTAAAAAAATTTCACTGCCTGACAAAACTATCTGCAACAATTCTTGCATAACCCGATAGCACCGATTCCACGCTAAGACTGAGTATGTGTCAGTTTACAATTGTTTCAGAATGGTTTTGAAAGTTATCTTACCTTTACTGTAAAACAAAACCCAACCCCAAGCCCAAAGGAACCCCCATCTGCTTTCGTACACAGAAAAAAATACTCCAGAGACAAAGGCCTAGTACCTTGACAGGTCATTAAGAAGACTGAGAACATCCTGGAGTGCGTCATTTCCTGCAGCCTGATTACCGCAGCACTCTGTAGCTCGCGCGAGGTGGTTGGTAAGAAGGCTGGAGACCTGACGAGCCAGACCAGAGTGAACAGCTTCCGTCGAACCACCTTTAAAATAATGTGAGAATATGCAACTGTAATTAACAAAAACTAACGGACACACCTACAAATCCCTTAGCCATGAACTGAAAATAGTAAAAAATATTTTTGTTTTGCTATAGCAAAATATTTATATATAATATGTCTTTAATTAAAAAAAATCAAAACCTGATACAACATCTATGTCCCAGTAGCCACGTGTCTAAGTTTATGTATGTTTCGGGTGAATCCTAACACAGGAGAAATGTATAAACCATCGCTCAGGGTCTCCTGGGTCTATGGTTGTGTCTAGACAGAACCAAGCTGCAGACTCAAAAGTATCTGCACACTCCCATGAGGAAAAAAGCTAGAATTAAAAAACCAGAAGAAAGTCAACTTATTTTTGTAACCACCTGTGTGTTCTGAAGAACCCCAACAGCACTGAAGTTATGGTGAGTGAATGCCCTGTCTTAAATACTCTTACACCACTTCCAGGCACCTGGGCAACCCTAAAGCGCACAGTGGAAACACGCTGGCGGTGCTCCTACCTTCTTCCTTCTCCCACTCCACACAGCGGTTGGCTAGCACCTGGAAGGCAGCCCAAGCCATGGTGGCCACCTTCTGCTTCTTAGTCTGCTTTTCATTTGAACTGGATTCTGTCTGGCTGCTCAAGCTGCAAAGCCGGTCCATAAGCTGTACCAGGCCACTACGGACCAAACACTTCTCCTCGCTCCTGTATGAGAAGAGAAATCCAGATTTTACTTCAGTAACTTTCCAGTCACTTAACACCACACACAATGAAAACCCAGAACGTGCTGTTAGCTCAGCAATTAATCACTTCACTTTGCAGAAAGATGGTTCTCTCTCCCTTGTCCTCCCCGGTGTAAATTCTGTATTCTAAGAAAATTTAACAGGATGTTCTCAGGTCCTCCCCATTCTGAAGAAAGGAATATATTTATCCTACAGAGTGCTACTCCTCAAGGCAAAACCTACTAACGACAGCTGTGGACACCCTCCTTCCCTTTCTGAAGGAAATGCTTTGATACCTCGTGTAAGGTATAGTGCATAAGAGGCCGATGCTATTTGCACAAGCGATGGGGTAGCGAGCACACAGCGAGACCACAGACGTCATCGTCTCTCCAAAAGCTTCCTGGACTTGTTCCACCATCCCGCCACACGTGAGCTCTTCTATTCTGTGGGCAGTTAGATAGTTGACATGGTAGGCTTTACAGGTTAACCAAAGTGCACAAACTCCCAAATGTATCTTCAAAGAATAATCATCAGCACACATTAAGAATTACTCAAGGAAGATTTAGAAGCAAAACTACAAGTCACCTGATGTTTTAGTATGAAACATCAGTAAACAAGATAGTATGATGGTTTTACCGCAGACATGACTGAAATTTGACTACAAGCAGAATACTCAGAAAATATTTAACAAATTTAGATGACAGCATTAGCATCAGCTAAATCTACCACTAATACATTAATTTAGAATTACATCAAGAGAGTAAGATACCCTGTATACATATCTGTGGACACATCATCCCAGTATGAAAGGAAAGTTCACCTACTGCCAAATAAAAAACATTTCTTTGGAGTTTCTGCCTCTTTACCCCACAAAGGCCAATAAAAGTGGCTGTTGCCAGCTTAGTTCTGCAAACGTCAGGCCTCACAGCTAGTCCCTTCTCATGGTTTTTCTTTGCGCGATGCCATTTACTATCTTCTGCAGAGACTGAAACATTTAATTATTTTTCAGAAAAATAAACAAACCTTGGTCCTCCCTGGAGTACCATGGTCACGGGGCCTACAAGATGCGTCACACCACCAACCCGAACAGCTGCCGTCAGCAACTCCCTCATGTGCACCAGGGCTTGCTTCCGCGTATTCCCACGCCGCCACCTTGTCTGAGCAGCCAGCAGAAAACTGCTGCTGGATACCTATGGGGTGTTTGGTTTTGTTAATGAGACGCAAGCAAAACACCTCCCTTTGTGAAAGGGTCAATCTGAAAATCCCGTGATTTAGCACATGTACAATGACCTACCGCTTGGTCGGGATTTGTTCCGATGAAAGCGAACAGCTGCCCCAGTAGGACGCTGTACGTGGGTTTATCTCTGCTGTCCTCGATGGTCAGCGACTGGAGGAGAGTGAAGGAGCTGCTTCTGTGGCTGGTAACGTGGCGTCGCCTATGGGGATACGGGATAATTACACCTGGCAGCAGCAAGCTGACCCAAAGTTTATGATGCTTTTAACACCACGTTCCACAACACCGTAAGGCAGCTTAGTGGAATAAACCCTTGCATACCTTTGGCTTGATCTCGCAAACTCGATGTCCTCGTTACCAATCATTTCTAAGTCAGATGGTGCCGACATACTGCGAAGGAAGACGGGCTGGCGGACCGCGTGAGAGATCACCTTGGTTTCAGATGCTGATTTACAGGCTGCAGTGTTACACAACAGGAAAGAATGTCACTCCTGGTGTGGGAGGTTATTTAGAAACTGTTTTAACATCACTGTGGACATTCCAGTGAAAACTCCAACCCAGGGTGGGGAACACACAGTCTAAACAAGAACTTCCAGCTCAGTTCTGAGGACGTTCCTGTTGTCAGGTATTGTTTCAAGTTAGCTTTGTTTTGACTAGGTTAGCATTTTTTCCCCTAATAATTCAGGAGACTACAGTTTAAATTCCACATATTATTATTCAGATCTTAATTTACCATCATTATGGCAATCAGAAAACAAAGACTCAAGTTCATTTACTCTAAAAGAACTTTTTAATTTGAAAAACTAAAAAAATAATTAATTTCGCTTTAACTTAAATAAGAAAAATAAGAGAAAAGGAATAAATTATATCTTTAGAAAAAAAAAATTTAAAAAAAAAGGAAGTATAATGCTGGTAATGAGATATATACCTGGAGTCTCTGCAGGGGTACCCGATATACTTCTGGTGATACCCGACTGTGCTGCAATAGTGACATGTAACAACAGCTCGGCTCTGTTCATCAAGCTCTTTACTAAGGTTTTTGTTTTTGCTAGGGGATGGGAGGTCTTCTGAATCAGTGAATTCACCTCTTGAAAAAACTTCTCCCTAAGATTAGGAGAGAAAAAGAAAAGAAACAAACTCAATTATGGTTTAATGCCTCCTGAAATGAAGTGTGACTGTGAGAAAGGTTATTTTAAAGAAGCCATACAGCATCAATCTATTCTATGCCAACAAAGTAGAAAGCAGAAAAAAAACTAAAGAACTAAACAAGTGATTTGTTAGTAAGTACTGGTATGTACTAACAGGAATATATTTATGAGAAATGTTTCTAACAGTTTAATCAGATATTGCTAGACAGATAGGAAAATTAAATTTTAAACTATTTGCATCCCTGGTTAGAAGTTCATCTGAATGTTCCTGCTCCCAAAGGTTGTTTTATTTCTAGAAGTCTACCAGCCTTTCATGGAATTAGACATTTAGTGCCAGGTTCTGTTTCACAGCAGTACCTGTCGCAGGGTACAGTGAGGTTCGATACTACTTCAATAACCGTTTAGCTATGTATGCAACCTTCACCCTGCACAACTGCTCTTGGAACTCGCTGAAATTCCACAGCTGCTTCAAGCTGCCTACCCTCCACACACAGCTACTAACCTTAGTGCCAGGACCACATTCTCCAGATCACTTCCATCAAAAGAAACTTCTTTCATCGAACACAGAAGTTCTAGTTCTTTCATCTTGCTCTGAACGAAGTGAAGGAAAAGGATGAACATGTGTCGAGAGAGCAGCACGAAGCACGAGCACACACAGCAGTCACGATGCTTACCTCGTTGAAGTGATAATCATAAAAGAAGGGGACGCTGTTCTCCAGCTTCCCGTGCATGGCATCATCTACCTCATTCTGCCACTTCTGCTCCAGCTCGGCCACACTCTAATAAAAAGACAAAAATAACACTTATTACAGTTGTTCATCTTAAGAAGAGATCTTAAAAGAAGAAATCGGAATACATTTCGTACGTCTATGTCTCTAAAATGCTGTTAGTACACCTTTATTCTCCAAAAAAAGCCTTCTGGTTTTTTATGTAGTTTTATTTTTACCTGCAGTTGTCTCTCCATGGCATTTAGCTTCTTAAAGGTCTCTCCCATGATTTTACAAAGTAAATCATATTCTTCAGCGTGTTCTTCCTGATACTGGAAATTTATCAGGGACTGGAGCGCATCAACCAAATTCAAATGTTTAATCACACATGAAACTACCATCTCCTCCATCACTTCTGGCTGAATCACATCCCTAAAGAGAAAGCCAAACTGATTAAGCAAGAGTAACGCACAAACTTGGACAATTCAAATGTACCATTCACTACATGCTGCATTCAAACAAGTATTTACAGGATATTAAACAGGCACGCTGCATTCTCACCACTGCTTTTTTATCTCACTTACTTTGGCACTAAACATTTCTAACAATAAAAGTCAGGGTTAGAAAAATAGAGCGAAACAACGATTACTTACTTTATACTAGGTCTGAACTGAGGCCGAGCACGTCCAGAAATTTCCCTGAGTTTTATCATGATTCCTGGAGGCAGCCTAATCCTGGGCAGGTCAAAATAGTGTCCAACGGGAGGCACGAGAACATCAGAAGGATACGTAAATTCTCTGTCTTCATCTATAGTAAGAGGCAGCGGAGAAGGACTCGGTGTAAGGGCTGGAGATATTACACCGTTAGCTTCCACCTGCCACTGGCACCTGGAAAAATAAATAAAAACAGATGAAAATTAATTTTTTCCCTCCTAACTCTCCCCCCCTCATTTAGAAAGACACAGTCAACACCACATTATGAACACAGGTAACAAACTGAGTGTGGCTTGTGCCAAGTACAGCCCAGCCCTCCCCTACTTAGTCTAAAGAAAACCTCTGTTGTAGAGAATATTCCCTTAGGTTTAGGCAACACAGAACTGCCGAACAAACCGGGCAAGAAAAATTAACAAATCATCACCTTAAAACACAAGATTTGAGCACATCTACTAAAGTCACCCTTCCTCAGAAAAAACCCACATAGGAACTCAGATCAAATTAATTTTTTTTTACCTTTGTAATAGTTTAGATCTTAAGAGCTCTTGGCAGGTTTCTTCATCTTTGGTAATTTCTGGTCCATTGTACAATATTCGAAGCATAGAACAAGCTAACACAGAAAGGCCAAGAGCCAGGTCCACTAAGAACGGCAAGCCTCCCGACACATCCTCTGAAGACTCCTGTAGCGGGAATAGTGACAAGTTGCACTAATCAATCAACCGTGAAGTCCTTCCCCAATACAATTCAAGACAGATTTTGTATTTTTATATATAAGCTTTTACGTTAAAGTTACATAGGTATCGATCATGTCTCTTACTGAAAAAAATGCTCAACAATTATAAGCAATACATAAGAACAACTCAAGACAAGAAACAAAGGATTTAAATTTTATTTTCCTGAACCAAGAAAAAATAAAAGTTTTTTTTGGTTCAGTCATTCTTTGGCCTGCAGATCTGTCACCTCACAGACCCCATTCCTAGCTTCCTGGTAAGATTCCAGTTTCCTGTTTGGTCCCAGCGTCCCTCCCCTCTCTTCTTTCTAGGCTGCAATCATTATTCCCTCACTAAACCCGATTTCCAGGTTGTTACAAGACACCCATCTCTCCAAAGAAATCCTCATCTACGAGCAGCAAGAGATTATGAAGTGACTTCATCCAAGTCCAGTGCCAATGCCAAGAGATAGACACGACATACTTGGTAACAAGTGTCTTTGCAAAACCCTAAGCACGTTACAGAGCACGCCACAGGGATCTCCAGCTAAGGAAACCAAACATCTGAACCTTAGGTCCTTTACGTTATAAAAATATTACTTGTCTTATTGCCAAAGCAAGCTACTACTGTTTTAAATTCCAAACATTAACTTCCAACTTTGGAGTCCATTTCTCTTTGATGCGAAGCGTGTAACAGACAGAAGCTGAACCTGTCCCACGGAGTCCAGCATGTCTGAGTACCTGTGCTCGAACTGTGCAAGCAAAGCCCCACATCGCTTTGTCCGGAGTGTTGTGCTCGCGACCACTCCGCATTTCGAAGGAGAAGGTGACTGTATCTCCCTCCACCTTCAAATTTCAATGGGGAAAAGGGAAAAAAAAGAAAAGAAGATACATTTAAGAATTGAGCCAAACAAACAGGCATTTCATTAAACTGACTTATCTTATGGATTAATGTTTTTAATGACAGTTCTCTGGGTATTATTTTTATCTCCAATTATATACCCTGATTTAAGATTCTTCCCTTTTTGTACGGATATATTTCAGTGGACAATTTGATTTTAATTTTGCTGCTAGCTAACTATAGTAAAACAAACAAACAAAAAAACCACCGTAGCTGTAAAATCCAAAGCAGAATTTATGAGTCTGTGTTACTTGGCCTTGATTTTAAGAAAACATTTAAGAAAATATGCACAGTCTCAGACTGCAGGAATTTCTCCTAGGAAGATACAGTTATGAGAACAGCAGTGCCAGAGACTGCGGGACTGAAACCTACTGATAACGAATCCCAGTAAGACACAACAAAACAAGAGTAAAGAGAAGCATCACAGATAGCATACAGCTGAGCTGAGGGAATAACTATTATTCCCCAAGGACACAACAGCCCACTTAAGAAGCAATCTCATCACGGGTAACCGCACACTTAAAAGCTCGGCGTTCACTGCCACAAGGGCTAAAATGGACTCAATACATTTTCCAAAGGGGATTGTCTATGGGAAATATTGTTGGATTAGAATACTGTACCTTTACTAAGTCTTTCGGCCAACCAGTTCCTAAGACACTACGGCTGCCATATCCCAGTGTATTGCCTCCATACTCAGCAACCTTCCTACTGTTTGTGTTAGGACCAGCATAGATCACCAACTTCAAAACATAAAATACACTGTTAGACTGTAAGAGAAAAACAAGAAAATCTAATAATAATAATAATACTTAGCACTTACATCGCGCTTTGTATTTTCAAAGCGCTTTATCAACATTAACAAATCCTCACAACAGCCCTGTGAGGTGAGCAGGCAAGTATTATTATCCCCATTTTACAGATGGGGAAACTGAGGCAGAGAGGAAACTGAGTGACTTGCCCCCAGAGTCACACAGCAAGTCAGCAGCAGAACTGGGAGCAGAAATCAGGAGAAATCCTAACTCCCAGTCCTCATGCTGAGCTAACTAACGCAAACTGCATCTCTACTAATAAACGGCTTTACCCTGCTCCCATCAAAGTTCAGATTTTGTCAGTGACTTCAGTGGGAACAAAGTTTTCTGGAGGAGTTTAACCAGTACTGGGAGACATTCATATTAAAGATGCTTATAAATAACTAATGCGAGTATCACAGGACTTGCTCTATGTCAAAGAATATGTGGCAACAATTGGTAAGCAGCACAAGTAGCTCTCTGATTGTACAAAGCAAGTGCTATTAGTTGAGCTCTTGAAATTGAAAATCCTTGTTCCTATTAATCCATGTAAAAAAGTCATTTATCATCAGTTCCTCCCAGTGTAAACAAACTGTGCTGATCTACAGAGTAGGCAGACAGATTACAATTTGAGAAATTAGGAAAAGTGAACAACAGCAAAAATGAGAATAAAGTTCAACTTTGACAATCTGAGCCATCATAAAATTAACTTAAAAAAAAAAAAAAAAGGAAGAGTTGATATGAATTTCTGAGAAAACAAACAAACAAACCTAACACCCCCCTTCCCCAAGCCCCCAGACCTCTGGAGTTTACTGTATTTCTCCTGTTTCATAACTACCACTACTTCTGACATCCTTTGAGGACACTTTCTAGCTACAGAGCCTAACTCCTAACAAAAGATCCTCATAACTGATAGCTTTTAAACACTGAAAAAATCACTAGACATTATGTTCTAAACAATACACAAGAATGAAGCATATACTGGTTTTGGATTGTTTCTTCAAGATTAACAGAAATTAAACATGAACCATTTATCTTCATCTTCCTGCCTTGTCGTGTCAACCACTCTTTGTACATTTTCTACCCTTTAGCCAAGTCTAGTCTATAGATGAAACCCAAGAATTCTTTTGAAAAGTTATTCCCACTTGTGCCACACAAGAAATAACCTCTCTGCACTTCACAGTGTTGAAGTAAGTAGACTGTGACATTACAGTGTACACTAACGAGCTCCTGTCAATAAAACCCCCTGCATTATCCTCATCTCTGGGAAAAAGGTGCCATGAAAGACACGGGGCAGAAAAGATGAAAATGGGAAGTGCTGCTGAGAGAAATGCATACAAAGGAAAGAATTTCTGAATTGGCCCTTGCTTACCTTATCATAATCATATTGTGAAGAACATCTATTGTCAAATCTAAGATACAAACAGCGGGCTCCTGGAATATGTACAGTTTCTTTAAATTTATAGTTATCTCTGACGGGATGAACTGTTTCTACAGTCTTCCCAGCAGCCCAGGGAGCAGGGATCTTCAAACCCGTAAGAAAACCTGGTTCTTCTTTCTCTTCCAGCATTCTGAAATTAGAGTGAAAAAATCAGTCTTAAAATTCAACACACAGATGCCTACTATATAATCAGACATCAGACTATAAAGTACTTAAAACCACCTCTCAGTCTTGATACCTGGCGACACAAAGAATCAGCTCCTCATTTTGGGCAAAACTGTACTGAGGAAACATGAAGAACTTGAATAGCATGAGCTCTGTACATCAGAAATAACCAGACCTGGAATATCTGAACTCTTCCTGGTGCTTTCCAATTTACAAATGGTGCTAAACCCGTTAAGCAGCACCATAAAAAAGTACATGGCACGATGCATGGACTCTAACATAGGACGGGCAGCATAAAAAACCTTCCCTCGTGGGACAGCCCCCAAAACTGATTACACTGCCGTGGAACAGTCTGCCTAACATTTCACAGAAGCTTGTCATTTGGAGGAGGATTGAGAATAAATTCTTCAGAGTTTTCACACAGTGTATTACATGTTATCAGAGGTTGTTTAATACTACAAATTCTGCACCACTGCAAATAGATTTCAGCATTTTTTGATTGGATTTAGCTGCGTGTTTCTGTTTCTGAGCAGAAGCTGTACAAATCTGAGCTCAGACACAGGATTTAAAACTGTTATACTTCTCTATGTAAATGCAGCCACTTCATACCTTTCCAATAGTTTCAATACTGTCCTTCATGCTACTAGTGCAATTTACTTTTTCTCAGTATGGCCTTCCTTAGTCTAATTTATCACAAGAAGAACATTTGCAATTAATTCCTAATGCTTGAGGTGAGAGGATAAACCAAAATAAACCATCTCATGTGCAAACAGCTTGAAGATATCAATCATTTAATTCTACCCACAAAATCTTAGAACTAATTGCCTTTGGTAAAGGCTTCTATATCTTTAAAACAGCCTTGCAGACCATTACAGCTTTGCCTTTAAAAAAGATTGCTGCTTTAAGATTATTCACAAAAAAAACCCCAAACAGATGGGTGCTTTAAGATTTATGCCATAGCAATGGTCAAATATGGTCAAATGAACATTACAGCCAAGATATTTTATCCCACAAAAAGACTCAAATGGAAAGAAAATCACCTCTCATCAGGTAATATCTTCCCTTTCTGTTCCGACGCACCACTGGGGGAACTGTTCAGTTCTGAGAAAACTGGAGACTGAGTTTTAAGCAGCAGTGCAGTCTGCAGTGCAAAATATACAGGGTTAGAAACATGCAAACAGTAAATCATTTTAAGATCTAATTTCTGAAATATATTAACAAGAACGCTCTATGTTATTGATAATAAATCATTACTTAGTAGCTGTTGCACCAAGTCAGATTTAATATTCAGCACCATCAGCTCCTGTAGCTGTGGAGCAATATCTTTAAAATGATCTGTGGATCGCTTACAGCAGAAAGCTGACCCAGATGTAGGCATTTTAGAACACGCAAGCCACATCTTCTTTCCTTTGTAGACAACTGCTGACACAAAGGCTGTACCTGACTTGTGTAAAGAACGAGCTGCACCAGCTGAGGCATCAAGGCATCAGCCATCGTTAGAGTTTGCAAATTGGGATGCATCAGAGATGTCAGTAGGACGGGAAGCAGGTGACCAAGCATAGTAGCCTTCGTAATTTGCTCCAGGCCTTTTAACCTGTAGGGAGAGTCAAAGTTTACAGAGTAACAACTATTTTCAGAGAGTATCACTATTTTCAGTCATCTGTTTAATCTTGTAACAGATGGTGTAAGCAGGAAATTCAAAATTCAGGAGAGAACTTTAAAAAAGCAACCCCAAACCAAACTAAAACTTAATATCTTGAAAACATTACAGTTTCTCCAAAGTGTTAGCATCTTCATCTTTGCTGCCATTTCTTACTAAACAATGACAGACTAAAAGTCAGGAAATAAAAGAGTTTAATAATTACTTAGAAAATTATAAGCTCCCACAGGCATGAGATGAAAGTCCACATCAAACCCAAGTGCATTTGTTCAGGCTGCTGGCACACACAGCTCAAAGTACTTTAAAAGAATCCGTATCTATAAAAATATATTTGAGCAAGAAACCCAACTGAAAACATCTCAAAGGAATTGTGCATTGTCAATAAACAAAAGGCTCACAGCTTTTGTTTTCATCCCATTCCCAACTTCTATTTTTTTAAGTGGAGGGGAGACAGGGAAGGGCAAGGTGACATTATCTGATGAAACACGGAGGATATCGTAACAACATCTACCAGACATTTAACAGTCGGGAATCTAAAAATCAAAAAATTGTCTTAGCTCACAGGAATATTCCTAGCTGATTAGCTACAGTTTGTTTCTTGTTACTCTCCCCAGAAACACCACCGTAACCAACTAAAACCTCACCAGTTTGAAGTTTCTACAGATTATCAAGCTGGTGGCATTGACAGGGGCAGTCTGATTCTAAATTCTTCAAAAGCTAAGTGCTAAGCAAACGCTACAGTAAGAAACAGTTTCTGCACATTCAAAGCTCAAGTACAAAGTTACGAAGAATGAGTAGTGCCAACCGTGCTGGTGCAAGACCCCACAAAAAGCATCCGTTTCTTGTTTTCAAGTTAGCACACTCACACTCGTCTTACCTTTGCTCTCTGTCAGCAATGTCACTGTTTATCAGTGCTGTAGTGACTTGTTGCAGCATTTCTAAGACTTCATCACATCCTGTCAGAATTTGCGTAGCAAGAGACAAAATGCTGGTCTTTAGCTCCTAGGTACAAAAAGAGTTAGAGGAAACTGAAATTCTTAGAGAATACAAAAGGACAACAGAACAAAAGGATGGATTTCCAAATGAAAATAATGATAATGTGACCTGGCAGGCCTGCAGCAGAAGATTCATCCAAGACTTAAATTTGATTAATGCTAAGCCCCAAAGTGCTGGGAGAAACTAGGTGCATATGTTACAGGATGCACATCCAGTTTCTAGAGGGAAGGAATCCCCAAGTCCAGCACAGGAGAGAGCTGTTAGCCAGCCAAGGTACAGCGCTGGTGACACAATGTCCTAGCAGGCATGAGGATCACTGTAGAGAGAGAAACTGAACAATGAGAACATGGGTGAATAGTGAGACAAGAGAAGTACTACAATATTTAACATTTATCAATGAGCCTGAACAAATAACTTTCAACTGCAGCAGATTACAAGCACACGAAGAATTAAAGAGTAGCAGACACAACCAGCTTAACCAACAATACCAGAAATTCAGGAGTCAACACCGTTAGAGAGGAATCGTTACAGAAACGACTATGGCAAGACAGCCTGCACGCTAGGGCAAACCCGGCTTCTCTGAGCTCATTCAGGACTATCCCAGCAGTAAGATGAAGGGACACCACTTTAACAAACGTTAAACCAACAGAACAACCACTATGCTATTTCAGCCAACAGATGTAGATGTCTCTAAATAAGCTTTACAAGGTAAAACTGCAAAAAGGCAGAAGCCAGGCAAGGCAAATGAAAAAACCCTTTCCGATTTAAATCTGAGAATTTATTTTTTTTTAAAGACCACTTAAGTGATTTGGAGAAGAGAAAGTGAGGGAATTATGTGTCCAGAAAAGATTCCTGGCACATTAATATGTGCTAGTCAGGATATTCATTAAAATACACTTTAAACGCCTTTATACGTGTATTTAGGAAGGGAAGCGTTTGCTCTCACTGACGACATAGAACCCAAGCTGGAATACTGAACACAGAACATTTGCAGACTTTCTCTGGAGAACAGGAAAAACACACCCCTGTCTACATTCATTTAACTATGTCAAGAGGAAAAGAACCAACAAAAGAGTGTAAGTAGAACGCAGCACAGAAGCAAGAGGTGGCACAGGAACACGGACTGTAGAGGGCCATGCTAGAATAAAACTTGGTGTTTACCTGTACCTTCAATGTCTCTCCCTGCAAGGAGCTGTCACTGTCATCATTTTCATCGGGTTTAATCAAAATAGTGTTACTGAGGAGGTGGTTCTGTACAGCCATCAGATACCGCAAACACGAAGATGCAGCCTTTAACACAAATAAGCACACTTTACATTATCTAAACCCTCTAATCGCGCTTGAGTCAGGCAGTCCTGGTACTCTGACATATAAAAGAGGAAAACAGTAGGAGTAGAGGACAAGCAAAAGCAAAAAATAATCTTCCTTGAACAGAAGAGGTTTTGCTAGTCTAGTGCGAACTTGTTAATTCATATCTAAGAGAAGAAATTGGTTGCAAATAACTTGCAGAACATACACAGGAGCAGAACCATTTTATTCAAGTATGTAACATTATAGTAATAGCCAAGTACTGTAACATTAATTAGTTCTTAAAAGGTAATGTCACCACAGAGCTAAATTTAATTCACGTTCCTGAAGGTGATGGTTCCATGCTACTACTCCTTCCCCACCCTTCTGCCACACAGACTGTGACTTTCTGTCCCCTCCGCAGTGTTTGCACGCGAGCTCACCGGCCTTGGCCACCACCAGATCAGGGAGCTGCTGAAACTCTGCTTTTACCATCAAATAATGCCAACTTTCACTCTTTTTTGTCTGTAAATGGTAATTCTGCTTGCATGAATCATTATAGACAACTGCAGAAAGAGTTTATTTTCTTTTTCAAGTTGTTTGAAGATTGAGATACACAAACTTCATTTAAATTGAAACAGCTACGAGAGCAACTGGAAACCAGATCCACACATAAGCCTGGTTTAGCATTACCGTACTATCTGCTTTGCTGTAAGAAATCGTTTCTTCCTCCCCTGCATGGCATAACAAATGACATTCTTTTCCTGTATTTGTTAAGGCACACAACCATAAAAGTTCCACCTCTGTATACTCAGTAAAGATCATGGATTTAAGGAGGAACAAAAGCCAAAGGCAGATACACTTTTATCAAAATACATTTTACTTACAGGCACAGTTGAAAGAAGCCTTTGAAAATCATCTTTAGATACAGTTTGGCACTTGGTGATTAAGACACAAGATTCTCGGACAACAATCTTGAGAATGTAGTGCAACAGCTCATCGTTTAGTCTTCAAAAAATGCAGGAAAGATGCAAAATGTTAATAGTCTCATTATTGCGTATTTTGTACAGCTCATCTCGAAAGTCTCTGCAAGCTGTATCACCAATTATGGGAAACCAAAACAAATCTCTGGTCAACTTCAGAGATTCAGACACAAACAAAAAGAGCCTGAAAAGTTTCACAACAAGCAACTCAACAGATGACCAGTGGTTTCCTGCACTGCACTGATAAGCAGCAGGACCCCAAACCCAAGCCTGCGTACAGAAGTCCCCAAAGTTTCCCCTAAAATGTCAAACCTCTCTCCTGTCCCAACGAAATCCTACCCAGCACGGACACAGAAATAGCATTTCAGGTCACACCGTAAGATAACAAGTGATTTCAGCAGAATTGTATGCAAGTTTACCTAAAGCAAATAACAGACACATACATTATAAATGGGGGAGTGGGAACGTATTAACGCATTTTACCTGTAATGATCATCATCTTCACTTCCAAATCTGTTGTTCTGAAGCTGTTCAGCTAAATTAGTCAGGATAACGTCACGAAGTTGAGAGAGACCGCTATTCCTCTCTCCTAAAAGGGAATGCAAAAACTTTTGCAAAACAGCATTTTACAGAATTAATTTATTTTTATTTCCTCAAATATCTTGCTTAACCCATGCTACATCTCTGAAATCACTGTATTTGCAGTGTACTGTGATTCCCTGTTGACCTTACAGACTTACTCTGCACACAGCACTGTTTTAAATTCCAAAGACTTTGATGCACGAAGACATTCCTAGGAAGTAACAAATCACCGTGCATCAGCTGCTTCCGCGTCCAGACGCCCATTTCACGGTGAATGCAAGCAGATTATAACTTTTACACTAAGGATTAAAATTACCTCTGGTTACTGTGCCCCTGCCATGAGTGACAGTAACTGCTAACTAGGCGTTCTCAAATACAGCCTGGACAAGAAACATCACCAGTAGTGACAAAAGAGAACTTTAATCCTTTTCAAACAGCTGCCGGATTGAGACAAATTTTCCTTTTCTACACCTGACATACGCTTGGCCATACAGCCATTCAAAAGGCAGTTTCAGAATGTGAAGCATTCTGCAATTTCCTGGAATAAGATAAGTTTAAAGCAGAGTAGTGCTCAATATTCTCAACTGCTCTTCCTCCAGAGTTTGAGAATAATTTTAACTTTTTCTTTTCAACTAGAAAAAAAACCACACTCTCGTGTGTCAATAAGACATCCTCACCTTCAGTTAAGACCAATTTCAATAAATTATTGATTTCTGCTTCTCCAGGGTACAGGATATTTAAGCCAGAGCTAAAAAAAAAATAAATGAAACCATATATTACTTAACATATTTAAAAGTCCACTGAAATCTTGTTCAAATGTTAAAAATGGCATCACAGAATCTCAGTGTAGTATCTGACATAACATTTAAAATGTCTGTGTAACAGCTTCTTCCAGCTTAGAAAGGCACCCTCCTTATTTTACCATTTATATTAGCCATATAATAAGCATCTGCCTTCTCCAAAATCTCTTGTAATCCACTCTATTTTATTGGTTAGGTCCCAAAGCTTCTGCAAGAGCTATCTGCTTCCCTCTGAGAAACTCCACTCTAATCACTGGTGTATGTGACAGCACAATCATTTTTTCAAGAAACAGAGTTGTCAGAAAAAAAATGGATGATGGCTGAGAGAATAATTCAAACTCTGGTGCTGGGGTAAGACCTGTGGCTTACCTGGGATCAGAACAATGGCAAATGCAAGAGACAATAACCAAGAAGTCACTGCTGCTGCAGTTTTACAGTTATTGAAGACTGGCTCCTTATTTTAAACAAGACAGAAGATTCTAGAGCGAGCATTTTGGAAACACCACAGCTGTACATAAATACCCCTTGGGGAGATATTTTTCCCTCTAACTTGTGATGAACTTTGTCCTTTCCACAAGAACTACCACTTCAAGATAGAAGATAAGTTAAAAGGAGTACTGCGTGACTGTCTGAAGTGTTGAAACCCAAAATCAGACTTTTTCTTCTTTTCTTTTTTCCCTTTTCTTTTTCAATAACACTCTCACAGAGCAGAAACCTGGTATGTTTTCCAGCTTCACACTGGGAGCAGAGATTATTGCAGCTTCCCTCCCTCTGGCTCACACTGACCAACTTGCAGCACAAACATCAGGAAAAGTTATCATACATTACGAGCAAAGTTTGAGGTTCCTGTTGGTATCACAATCCCCTGATGAGAAACCAGGAGGAAGGAGATATTACCTAATCCCCACCTCTGATTTTTTTTTTTTTTTTTAAACAAGGGAAAAATGCAGCAGCTGTCCATACAGTCGACAGAAAACACTTTTCCATGCCAAAAAGCAAGACCCTGAAAATGCTAGATAGTGATACTAAACAGATGCTGTTCTTCTTCACTCATAGAGCTGCATAAAGCCACCGAAATTTAGAATGTCGTGATTCACACACAAAAATGCAGGTTGATCTTCAGAAGATTTTGTTCTCAACCTTTGGAGCACTTCCCACTTGAAAGCAGATTCTATTTGTACTCGGGACATCTGAGACAGCATTCCTTGTCCTTGAGATTTACATTCTCTCCTTTTCGTGATACACAATCACACTTTTTGCTCTCTTCCCTGTACTTAGTAATTCTGCTATTTTGACAAGAGAGAGAAAGGAAATCACACAGCATCAGGTTTCAGGAGATGCAGCAGCTGATATGAGGAGGAGCTGAAGTCACCATCCTGCTTGTGGGTTCGATGACCTGCTGAACCAACCCAGAGACACAACAGCCACTCTTCCTTTTTTTTTTTTTTTTTTTAGGAGAATTTCTGTATTGCCACTTCAAACACTGCCATAACAGCTGACAACATTAGCTCTGCCTGTTCCAGAACACCAATAAACTATATAAGTTAAACATGGAAGTCATTCTAGCCATCTCTGAAACACAGAAAACTTCGCTTAAATTTACTGGCTATATAAATTATAATAGACATTAAGAAAAACCCTGAAAAAAGTGAATAAAAAGCAACAAAGGAAAAGAGGCATGGAAAGTAACTGCTGTTATTTCACTGTCATCATGACAAATACATTGTATTTCCCTTCTTCCACATATATAAATTCCAGTAATTTTATTGTACTGTGTTGACCTATATTTTATCCTATTAAACTGCTAAATACAATTTGAATGTTCAGCTGTTACAACACTTTCAAATAATCTAAATTAAGCTTAATTTGACAAAACAGATATTTACCTAATAGCTAGACAAACCTCCTTCTGAATTTCAGAGCAAATCTGATCCCTTGGTGCCATCAGTAACTGCCAAAGTAACAGGCCAGACCTTCTAACAATATCTCTGTTTCTTTCGGTTTGTGGGCTGAAGAAAAATTTAAAAACCACCTAAAAAAAATTAAACACAACAATATTAAAACTCAAATGTTTTTCACATTATCCCTTTTTCTGCAGTCAGTTTCTCAAACTACTGGTCTAGGTCACTAGAAATCTCAGAGTCAGAAACTGACTTTGGATTAAAAAAAAAAAAAAAGAAATAAGGAAGTAACCTCTCTGGATTTTATTTTCAACTCTAAAGGGGGGAATTACATTTAAATTAGGACTCTTAAATGTGTGTACAAGATACTGCAAAGCCACTGCTAATCCATCTCCATTAAACTGAATGCAATGGAGGAAAAAAAACCCCAATGAAATTAAGTGGTTGCCTGTATTCTAAACCATTTTTTTTCTTTTAGTGTTTATTGGGAAGTTCATTTAAGATGCTCTTGTACCTGAAAGACAACAAGGATGCAGCGTATTATACAAGTATCTCCGTTCACCATAGCTTTCTCCATAATGTCACAGATGCTGCTGAGGTGATGCGCTTCAATCGGATGTTGCTTGCCCAAAAAATTTGTAATGGGAAGATTGTTGCTGGCTGCGAGCAGGTTGAGTTGGTGGATACACATGGCACCAACGTGGTGCAGTAACTGGTTAATAACCTCATTTGTGGTCGTTGCATCCCCTAGAAGAAAAACAGTTCAAATGCTCTCTACAAACACAGACTACAGCATTAGCATTTGCTTCTAAAATGCAAATATCATCATTATCTCTAATTTCAGAACACCCACCCACATGATAAACAAAAGAATTACCCACGTCACTTTAATGTGCTAAAAGAAGCGAGAATCCAGGAACTTCCAAGCACGTCTCACTTATTGCTTTTTCCTTTCTTAAGCAAAGATAAGTCACCACCAATATTTATAAACAACGTTTCAAGAATGAACTCAACTTTTAACAGAAAGTTTCAGAAGGTAGTATCTGTATATTTACTCTACGATAACCGTACATTCCACTTGCACGTTGTATAAAACGCTGACCCGTAGGGTTATCTCACCTTTGGGCTCTGCAATGACGTGACTCACTCCCAGTCTCTGGCAGACGCAGTGGAACGCCTGGTTCCCGGGATTACACCACTGATCGATATAATCGTTAGAGCACGTCCATATCATGTTATTCATCGTATCGTAACAGGCACCTAAGAAAAGGAAAACGTTTTGCACATGAAATTTAAGAATGTTTGTCAGAAAACCAGACTGAAGTATTTTTATAGTAGATATAAATCCAAATTATTTGCTTTAGAAGTTCTCTGCCATGTGACAGCAATTTAGTAACAAGGCACTGGAATGAAAAACATTAAAAGGAGCTTTCTTAACAAAGGAATTAAGCAAATGCACATCCCTTTGGATGTTTCAAGTAAATGTACAACAGCTTCTGTTTCAGGTAAATACTCCAGTGCTCGTTCTTACCAAGTCCTGGAACTAGAGCACCACGTCCCAGGGAACTTCCTGCAGCATCAATGAGATCTGCTCGGCTTGTGAACTGCCCGTCCGAAATATTGAACACCAAGCTCGATGCAAGAACTACATAGGAAAAAAAGTCTCCAATCAATTTCTGAGAAGTTTGTTGAATTTCAGAAAACCGAGGACTTGAAGTCTGCCACAAATGTATTCAACTTACTTTTTAAAGATGACAAAGCACTTGTTCCTCCAAAGAGCGAGCGTGTTGCAGAACTGCCTGATCCACCCGGGGGTGGGACCAACATCACCAAGTACGTTCCACACGTGTATATCGGGGTCTTTCTTAGCATCTTCAGAGGCAGCCCACAGCTGGTGTTTGCAGCTGAAATAATGAACAGAAAAATATGGCACAAACGTGGACTTCTTCATAACATTCAAACCTCATAATAACAGGCAGCAAACAAGGCGGCTTTCGATTTAGGGCTTCAAATAACTCCGTAGGGACATTCATTTAAGCCATGTTCTGCAGCATTTAGAATTTGCTTTAAGAAGTTGCATGTTGGGGTGGCCTCATAATCACATAGATTCAGCACCGATCCCCAGAAGGATACAAACAGTTTCACAGGTTATTTAACTAAAGAGAACAACTTCAAAATAAAAAAAAAAA